>ML794979.1:654283-699621 GCA_009831015.1 Picea engelmannii | reverse complement strand
CCTTGTGGCTTCCTTGGCCACTGAAAGTCACTTCTAGCCATCCCATCCTGTAGTGTTGCTCCTCCCGATTCCAATGAGCTATTACACTGAGAGGTTCCTCCAAGTAATGTGCCCAAAATGACCTCTTCAATGAATTCCATTGATTTATAGCTCAAAATAGTCAAAATCATGGAAATCGTCGAAATGGAACGAAACCAAAGCCAAACTATGCGAAATGGCTCATAATGATGGAATGTGATGGTAAATGCCAACTAGACCCCACAATGCCTCTCAAATACCCCTGTACTTGCTATAACATCCATATGGCTACTCTGGTCATCATAAGTCTCTGCCCTGTGATGATGTCCCAAAGTGGGGACATTACAACATAACTTTAGATACCCTGTAAAAAATCCCCCCTTTTATATTTCTGTAAATATCATGGATAAGATTTCCCATTGTTGCCTCATTGATGGCGGTTCGGGCCCAGGTGTGATGTCAAAAATTATTGTGGAAGATCTAGGCTTGTCTTGTACAAATGAAAATCCCAGAAACATGCTCTCCTATAATAGTATACAACAAACAACCATAGGCGAGATTAAGGATGTGACCTTGGTTTTATGTGCTCATCCTGAGATAAGGACAACCCTCAACATTTAGGTGATTGATATGCCTATAATAAATTACTCAATTATCTTGGGGAGAGATTAGCAAGCCCTAATAGGTGGATACCTCTCACTCGATGAGACACATTTATCGATTCCTCGGAATGGTAAGAACATTATATTCCTTAGAGAGGGAAGAATTTCACCCTATATAGAGAATGTTCCACAATCTAATGTACACTATATCGAAGAGGACCCATGAGTGTATTCCATATTCGTTGAAGAGGATAATACTCTTTTGGAAAAAAACAATTTAGATGATGATATGTGGCATATGCACTTTGATGGTTCATGCTCTAGTGAAGGTAACGAGGCTGGTGTTATCTTGGTTTCTCCTGCAGAAAAAATTCATAATCCATCTTACAGGTTAGAGTTTACTTGTTCAAACAATGTCGCTGAATTCGAAACTTTATTATTAGGCATTGAGAACACCATTAATCTTGGTTGTGGTCACCTTTCATCTTTTGGAAATTTTGAGCTTGTTGTGAACGTGATACGTAAGATACGCTCTTCGAGCAACAAGTTGATGGAGCAATACTCCCAAACTATTTGGGCACTTGTCTCGAACCTTCTATCTTTCAACATCACTCATGCTAAGAAGGATTTGAATTCAATGGTTGATCAGTTAGTTGTCTTTGCAGCCTCTCCAAATCAACAACTTTTGCCTCACATGACTGATTGTTCTTTTCAATCTCTACATCATCCATATATTCCTGAAAATGAAGGATCTTGGAAGGCCCTCCCTGACGATGAGAGAATTTGTCTTGTCATTCAAAATGAACCTCTTAAGCCCAAGGAGATTACATCCATAGGAAATAATAAGATTCCTGAGGGCTTGACTCCTCTTGAGAGTTTGTTTTCATTGATTGTTGTAGGCAATAAATAAAAATAGAAATAAGAGGATTTACGAATGAAGGTGGTTGAAACCATCCTCCTGAACATTAGGACACCTGAATCTTCAACGAATGCTAAAATGAATGTCCAATGTTCTGATAAAGAAGAGATAGGGTCCACCGGGCTACTCAGTGAATCTCAAAAGGGCTTGCTTGGTCTTATGAGGATATTCATGGTTTTAATCCTGGTCTTGTTCATTATATTATGAAACTAGTTAGGAAAAAACAAGAACTTGTTAACTCTGCACTGGAAGCACCCTTTCAAAAGGAGTTGGGAAATTTCCTAAGGTCTAGGATTATTTTTTTAGTCCACCCTAAACAAGTTCTAAATCGGGTACCCTCTTCAAAGACCAAAGATCATACTAGAACCTGCATTCATGTTCTCACCTTCAGTCAGTCTATTATGAGAAATCCTTCTCCCCCCTTCCATACAAGAATGAGTCTGCAATAGGTTGTAGAGTTACAGTTGAAGCCCTTACTTGGCGAAATTTTGGGTTACAATAAAATCAAGGTAGAAGGGGAAAATGTTCACAAAACCACTTTTATTACTAATTGTGATACTATGTATTACAAACGCCTGCCTTCTGGCTTATTTGATGCAAGTACCACCTTTAAAAGGCATATACGCACAAATTTCGATGAATTGGTTAGTCTCCATGCTTATCTCGATGTTTTAATCGTGTGCGTCAAAAGGCTGATAATTACATCAGAATTTCAAGTGTTGGGTCCTTTCCAAATTACTTTTGTCTTGGACACTAACTCATACATTTCAAGGGAATTATAGAGGCAATGGTTTTCCTACAGCAATAATAGTCCTCGCTTGAAGTATTGTGAGGGGCCAATGTGAAAAGTTATAATGCTGCTTGGATTTTCTGTAAATTAGTAGCCCAACTTTGCTTTCAATTTTTGTGATTCCTTTCTATTCTTATAGTACTTTGATTTCTTCCTTCCGAGTTAAGTTTTCTTTCATTGTTGCGTTTCATTTATGTCTTTTATTGCTTATGTTTTAGTTTCTGCAACTTTACTTCTGTTGTGATATTTTTTCCTATTATATTTAGTTAAATTGGTCAAATAGGATGCTGGATCAATTCTGCCACAGTGACACTTGTGCAAAGCATTGTTAGCCAATAACAATCAAGATTACACAGCTGTTATGATGTCTCCTCTGAAGGGCCCTTGAAATTGTTATATATTTCCATTGTTTCCTTATAAAGGATTTGTTATCTCCCGCTTCTTCTCGCCATTTCTTCATCCATTGATATTTTAAGTGCAAGTCTAAAAGTTAGAGAGAAGACTCTGGTCGAATGATTATGCATACAGTGGTAAAAAACCCCTCATACTTAACACTTTTCATGAATTATTCCCAAATTCCTTGTCATCTTTCCATTAAATCCGCCCACCTCCCCCTATTGCATAATCGTCTGGGTTATATCTGTTACCTGCTATTTTGGTCCACGAAACCATGAGTTATGAGTTCTAAATCTATTGAAGAAAATTTCCCTGTGGAGTCACCGGTTTGTTGACGATTAAAAATGTCAACAAAGTTTTGCCCACAAAGTGTTGCTAAAGCCTATTATTATAAAAGTTAAATAATTCTAGTAAGTGGGACCCCCCTTGTATTTTGGAGATCAGATATGTTCATATGTGATTTTGTGATGATGTTCGACATGGATTACATGGTTAACGAGATGTTGTTTTATGGGATATGGTTTGAGGCTTATGAAGTATTGGTTCTTTGTGTTACTACGACCTATGATATTCATTGATACCATTGCTATCTGTGCTTATGGCACCTACACAAAAAACATGTTAGTGAAAATACATAAAAGGCAGTTTGGAGAGAGGCAAAAATACTATAACAAATGCAAAAGAAAAGAGATCTAACTCTGCAATTTTACTATGCCACATACATGAAAGGTTAAAATGGTTATGGTTAGATCCTAGCTAGAAATTTAATGTTCATGCAATTTAATTGAGTTATATGGTCGATATATATATGGTATATCTTGGAAGGACATGATATGGGTGGCGCATTTTGACAAAGTAATAAGCACTAATGGTTATGCGATTTAACTATGTTATATGGTACATGGTTGTTTTGTGTATGGCATGCGTTAAGGAATATGATGGTCACACTATTGGATTTTGATGAGGTGATGGTTTCGATACATGGTCCGATTAATGGTGTTAATGAAGAAGTTGTTGGCATGTACTGATGAATTAATGAAATGTGGGTGGAGGCAACGTGAATTTACTGCACGTCACCTTTACTCCTTTTGTTAGCCGCCACCCTAGTCCGGCTATTGTTCAACATTGTTGCTATGGTTATGCTCTGATTTCTTAGCAGAGAGGAACCGCTCGACCAACTCGCATTTTAAGGAATTTTATTACAGGTATGTCCTTTTTTTGGCCATTCATGAGTCTACTCTGGTTATGAAATGATTAATGGCTCAGGTTTATTGGTTTGTTTTTTCCTTAAGTGTTGCAACTACGTAAAATTGTGTTCTTGGAATGAAGCATTGATGGTTATTTCTACAATAATATTGAATTCATAAGTGTTATTGGTCATCCTGGGTTAGCAACCATAAGGTCTCTTTGTTATCCTCTCTCGTTTAGTAGGAGGTTTTTTGGGTGGATAGCTATCCTCACGCATTCTTCATTATATCCAGTCTTTGGCTTTTGTGGGTTTAATGGTTGTAGGCACTCTGTGTCACTGGATTTTTTCACTTGAGCATTTGTTTGTTTCCACCACTAAGAGGTCGCGCAGTGGGTTATTTTGTTAAGTTCTTGGCCCTATCTTCACTTCAATGTCTTGTTTGTTTGACTAGAGAATTACAAGGGTTATACTCTGCACATGTTAAGTATCATTCCTGGCCGAGTTGGAGCCTCACTCCTCTATTATAACCGCTCTCATGAGATTTGTTACCTTCCCATGAATGAGTCGTGGTTCTCTCTATGTATGCAACTTGAAGGCTTCACCATTACGATGATTTGGCTATGTTCTCCCTGTGTTGGATACAAAACAAACCCTTATCCATCTAGTCTGAAGTTTTATAGAGAAGATTGTTAGGCCTGTCAAGTTTACTATGGGTTATTTTGGACTGAATGTATTGTTGATTAATTTGAATACAAGCTCACCCAGTTGGTCATGTGACAATTGTGTTAGTTTGGCATCTAATTCGATGCCTATGTTATAACAATGGTAAACCCTGCATTGTTAAATACACAACTCAGAATACACAGTCACCCTCCTTATGTGTAATAACTCAGTACTGTTTAATTGAGAGGGTCACAACCTCATTTCAAGTTGATGCGTGGGTATGTGTGGTTGCCACATCCTGTTAGGTCGATTGATTGTTATGATAGTGATGAATTAGTTGGTTGATACACAGTCACTGATATTTTTTCACTAAGGATTATTTGGATGTTTAGTTGGCATTGGTTACAATTACTTAATGTTGTTCACGGATACCGCATTGTGTGTGTGGTGTTTATACACAATGGAATAATTGTCAATGTAATCGTTAGTTCCTTTTGGGGTCATATGATTATTGCAACCAAGATGACTATAGAAACTACATCCACTGTATTCTTATGGTTGTTTGACTTTATAAGCTCGAGTTTTACACAACATAGTTGATTGCAGTTTGACTAAATCGAAGCAATATTGTATTAGATTGGTGGCTCAGCATGATGGGTTGAGTTATTACTGTAACTAGGTGTTTTGTTTTGTAAAATGGAGATGTTGCATCATGGTGTTTTGGTAGCTACGCATAGTGTATAATATGGATATCTTGGGTTCCACACTCAGAAATAGTCACATAGTTTTAAGCATGATTGTGTGGCAATCTAGTTATTGGTTTCATGAAGACAGGCATGTTGTTGATACCTCGTCGTGTTGGATGGATCTCCCATCTTTTTAGAGTCACATTGAATTGGGCTTGTACAGTGATAAAATTACACTTGCATGATTTAAATTATTATGTGCAGAGCTTGTGTTGGAATGGTGGTTGTTGTTTGTCTGTTTAGATGTAAATTCGGGTTTTGCAATTTAATCTGGATTATTGGGTTTACTTCCCCTATATATGTTTAATGAATATCATTGCATTCTAAATGATAGGCCCAATTGCATTGATAGTGTGACTTCATTGTTAATTTTGGAAACATGAATTTTGAGTGTATTTGTTGATTGAAGTATGTGTGGACAGTGGTCGATTCTGATGGTTAACAGAGTGGAAACAGTTACTATTTGGAAATTGTTATAAGATGCAAAGTGTATAAATGAAAAGAACATAACTCCTTTACATATTGTGTGGAATGCATATTTTATTGTAATGACACTGTGTTGGACATTTTATTATGAAAAGTGAACTAGTTAAATACACAATAATTGTTATTTGGTCACAATGATGGTTGGTTAGTGCATCTCCTTTCACAGAATGTTTTATGGATCACTTAATCGTTTTTATGAACAATGATCACTATTTTCCCTTCCATTATTTCATTTTCCACTAATTACAAATCCCATCGCCTTACCAGATTCATTTTTCACTCCCTGTTCTAAGATTGATTACAGTCAAAATAATTTTGGTCTTAAAGCAGTTGAAAGTAGCAGTGTCTTGTTTGGATTACAGTGATGTTTTATTGGTTTGCTTGCAGTTGATTGTTGTTATCATTGATAAGTAACGATGTTTTCCCCCCCTCATTATATCATGTTTCGCTCAATACAAACCCCTCACATATCCCAGAACCCTTTTCACCCCCTGCTCATTGATAGACAGTAAAACATTTTATACGGATTGGATTTCATGAGACTGATACATCACTGAGCCAAATGTATTTCATATTTTTAAGAGTTTTCATGTATGGTTATTTAAAATACTATTTGACAATCCATCATGCATGCAGGAATTAGTTTTTTCTGTCGAGGTAGCCATGGCCAAGGAAACAGAGGTAGAGGTAATTGGAACCGAGGCCCAAGAAGGCCTAGTTTCTCCATTAATTTTGATGTTGATTCACAAGAGCTTGGCCAATTGTTTCAGGATAGATTTTTCAATTGGATTGGGAAGGGAGTAGTCCAACCTAGGCCTAAAATGCCTCCTTTCCAAGTCCCAAGGGCCCCTGGTATCCCTGTGCCCCCTCATGTCTCATTGTAACCCGAGGTTCCTGAAAATGATGGATGGAAAAAGATTGTCCACCCGACAGTCTCCCAACATTTTGGTTGGCCCAACTTGTCCTTGTGTGCTAAACCCCCTAACAACTAGATCATCCAAGCTGCTCCCCACTCACCAGTGCAATCCTCCCATGCTAGCAAGAGATTGAAAACTGATGCCTACCATGCCCTTGATAAAGGAAAAAGCACGGTTGCCCCTTCCTCACCCTCCAATGTCTTTGACAAATCTGTGTCCTCCCAGATTGACTTGAGGGACGATTGTTCCCATGTGATCAACGAGATTAGGCCTAAGGGCTCAACGCAGCCAAAGGCAAATTCAGGGAAATCAAAGGGTGACAACAACAATCAAGGAAAGATTGCATCACAAAGTGAAAAAATATGGCTTTTAAGTTTTATTTTATCTATTGTTTATGACAGTTGACTTTAGGGATCTTTGGACAACATGTTTTATTTTGGATATATAAGTAATATTTTTGAAAATAATTTCAAATATAATGAGCTAAACTTGCCAAAAATGAATATGTTGATGGGAGACACAAGGAGGTGTGTTTTACTTAACTAATGGTTATGTTATGATTGTTATGATTGTTATGAGCTAAAGGGAGTCACAAAGGGTCCCACCTACTAGTTATTATTTATTTATAACCCTTATTATGATTATTACTTTTCGCCCTAACTAAAGTTAGTTGAGTCTTTAATTAACTTAACTAATGAGTTGGTTAAACTACTTTAACCAATTCTAAATTGTTTAAAATCAAAAGGAAAGGGAGGAACAAGGGGGGGGATAGAAGAAAAATCATACTAAGGTTTTATCTTTGAGTTTATGTTGAGAGAGTTCAGTTTTCATTCATTCATTTATTCATAACAAGCCTAATTCTCTTTTATGATAGCAGGGTGTTATTGTAGACAACAATATTCAGGGTTGAATCCCATCATTTAGACACTTGTTTTTCAGAGGTGTTGATCTATATTTGATAGTTTGTGTAGACTTGTCTATTTGTGAATTATTTTTCATGACTGACAAAGGCTATTGTGTAGAGTCGAGTGGGCAACAATCTGTGGCAAGTTGATCCAACTTTTAGAGTTTAGTTTTGGTTTTCTGTTAGAGGTCCTTTTGTATTTTCTGTCGAGGATGTCTATGTTTGACTTTGGTCCAAAATTCATGCATGAGATTTTGTAAATAAAATGAAACTTTGATGAATTTGAATGAAATAAAGGATTGCTTTATGTCTCATCTGTATTGATTATCATTCTTGGTGATTTTACTTCTATCTTTACAATTATTTCAGCAACTGATATATTCAGAAAATTACATAAAAAGTAAATTTCCAGCAAGCTATTTATTGAAAAATAACTAGCACAAACACTTTTAATTAATACTTGTGAGTTAGGGTGTTATTTTTGCTGGCTATAAACATAGGGTGATATCCTCATCTACTTTTCTTTAGCCAAGAAAAGTCTAAAAATGCTTGAGTAAGATCATTTCATATATTTTCCTCAACAGACCGTCCATCAACGAGAACATGCGATGCTAGATCTCTCACTTCGAATACCTAGCACTCTGGAAGGTTTTGCAGAGAGAATCACTACAACAAGCCTACCCGAAGTCTCGACGTAAATCTGAGCCATTGAAGGTCGAGGACACGTGTAGACATATTTGTCACTCAAGAAGGTTAACACTTCAGATGTTTGTGGTGTTGTGAGCCTCAGAACACCGGAAGCCCAAAGTTCTGAAATAAATCTCGATCGTCCAAATCAAGAGGCCACGTTTAGGAAGATATAACACTTTGGAAATACGAAACTTCAGAGGATTGCATGAGCAATCAGAAGAAAAATTTTGAAGCCTGAACACCCGAAGTAAATCTCCACCGTCCAAATCAAGAGGACACGTGGAGGAAGATCTCTCACTTTGGAGATACGACACTCTGGAGGATTGTAAGAACTATGCATTGAAAAGGCCTGAAGCCTGAACTCTCGAAGTAATTGTGGACCGTTGATATCAAATCAATGAGGACCGTAGATATTTGAAATAATTTTGTTATTCGTCCATTTGGCTATTTGGAGAAATTGAGACCTTCAGCGTTGAAACACCCGAAGCCCGAAGACTTGGAGTGCCTGGTTTTTAGCCCCCAGTCATATGAGAAGTTAAAATTCATTTTTTTTGGCTCTCAAGTAAACTCAGAAAGACCAATTCCACCATTAGAGAGGCTACAATTGCTAAAGAACAGAGCTCAAATCTCTGACTCCATAGATCTCGCTCTCGAATAGTCAGATCCATCCAGATAGAAGTTAAAGAAGGAATCTACCCCGTGATTTTTGGCTCGAAGTCACACAGAGGATTTCACAGACCTATTTTTACATGAAGGAAATAGGTAAGCACGCAAATATCTAACAAATTTTTTTGTTCAATTTTTTACAAGATGGCCACCTCTAGCAATTTAGGACCAACACAAGGACCGATTCTTCTTGGAAAGAACTATGAGTTTTGGTCTCTTGGAATGAGATCCTTTTTACAAGCACAAGACTGCTAGGATCCAGTGGATCTTGGATATGTGGAACCAGTTCTAGCAGACCTTGCTGCCATGAACAATCAACAGAGAACTGCTCAGGAAACACAGCGGAATAGAGAGAATAATGAAAAATTTTGGATTCAAAACTCAGTGGATGACTCGATTTTCTCAAAAATCATAATCGGTGTTACTTCAAAACAGGCCTGGGACATCTTTAAATCATCTTACCAAGGAAATGACAGGGTCAAAACAGTTAAACTGCAGACCTTGAGGACACATTTTCAGACTCTAAAATTAATAGATTCTGAAAACGTTGGTCAATTTATGACTAGAGTCATGGGAATTGTAAACTAGATCAGATTGACTGGTGAAGCCATCCCTGATCAACGAATTCTTGAGAAAGTCTTCAGAAGTCTACCAAAGAAATTCGAAATGGTTGTTACAACTATCCTTGAATCCAAGGATCTCTCAAATTTTTCAACAGATGAATTAATGGGCTCTCTATTGACACATGAGACCAGAATACATCTCGAAGATGAGTCAATAGCCAATCCCTTCAAGACTCAATTCTCCTTCAGCAGAGGGAGAGGCAGAGGTCACCAAGGAAGAGGGAGAAGTCCAAGTAACCATCACTAAAGTGAAGGTCACAGAAAAAAGAACCAGAAATGAATTTCCAAGGTCATAGACAACATAACCAGAATCATAATTTTTAGCCTCAAAGAGGCAGAGGGAGAAGATCAAATGAAAAATCAAACATACAGTGCTATTACTACAAAAATTATGGGCACTATGGATCTGAATCTCGGAATAATCAAGCAAATCATCTCTCAGGCAGAGCATGTGTCTCAAATCATGAAGGAGAAACCTCAGATGGTATGTTTCTCTCATGCCACAAGACTGAAGAACAACATAAAAATATCTGGTTGCTAGACAATGGATGCAACAATCACATGACAGGTAACAAAGATTTACTTTCATGAATTGATTCTTCAATTTCATCTGATATTACACTTGAAAATGATTCCTTAGTCAAAGTTCAAGGAAAAGGAATTGTCTCTATTCTTACTAAATGTAAAGAAAGACATAAACAATGTCTATCATGTTCCAGATTTGAAACATAATCTGTTAAGTGTAGGAAAACTAATTGAACATGGCTATAACGTACTTTTTGAAGGAGCATCATGTAGGATATATGATAAAACCCCCACAGAAAATTGATTTCTTAAATCCACGTGACTACGAATAGAATGTTTCCCCTGACCCTTAGAACTACAAATCTGATACAATCATGTGCACAAAGTGCATCCACCCCCAATGAAACTATGGTTTGGCATACAAGATTTGGACATATACCCTTTCAGAGTCTAAGTTTTCTACAGAATCACTCCATGGTCAAAGGTCTACCTATCTTCAAAGAGAAAAATCCCCCATGTGAGTCTTTCATTCTTGGAAAACATAAGACAACTAGTTTTCCACAGTCCTCCACTCAAGCCAAACAACACTTAGAGTTGGTTCACACTGACCAATGTGGACCAATCAAAACAAAGTCAATAGGTTGTAGAGTTTATTTTTTAACGTTTATTGAGGACTTTAGCAGGAAAAATTAGATCTATTTTCTCAAACACAAGTCTGAAACTTTTGCAAAGTTCAAAGAATTCAAAGTCGAAGCTCAAAAACATAGTGGAAAATATGTAAAAGTTCTCAGGTCAAATGGAGGTGTAGAATGTAGCTCCAAGGAATTTACAAATTTATGCAAATCATAAGCCATCATTATGAAAACTACATCTAGGTATACTCCACAACAAAATGGAGTGGATGAAAGGAATAATCAAACAATAATGAACATGGAAAGAAGCCTTCGCAAAGAGAAATGTCTGTCAAATCTATTTTGGGCTGAAGCAGTAGCATGCTCAATTTATCTCCTAAATAGATGTCCAACCACCATTCTCAAGATGAAGGTCCCTCAAGAAGCATGGAGTGGGACAAAGCTAAATGTTTTTCATATGAGGACATTTGGATGCATAGAATTCTCTCACATACCTTCTGAATTGAGGAAGAAACTTGATGATAGAAGTGAGAAATGAATTTTTGTTGGCCACAGTGAGACATCCAAATCTTACAAAGTCTACAATCTGATTTCAAAGAAACTAATTGTCAGCAGATATGTCAAATTTATTGAAAATCAATTTTGGAGTGAGTCTGAACACTGGCCTATGGATAGTCAAAATCCATTGTTGCCACTTCCAAAAAACATAGAAAATTCAGGACAACAAACACATCATCCCGCCCTTCCAAGATTGCAGGTACAAGGATAGCCTGAAAGTCCTAAGGACAACTCTACTTCAAGTAGAAATTGATCCTCTGAACTTCAAAATCAGAGAACTCGAATCTTGAGAGAAATCCATCAACAATTGGATGATATTGATCAACACAATATTTTTGCATTAATTTCATGTCAATCTACATATTTTAAATAGGAAGCTAAAATGCCCCATTGGGTTCAAGCCATGAACCAAAAGATTGACTCCATTAGAAGAACAAGACATGGGATCTTGTTGATCTTCCTAGACATAAGAAAAGTATTGGTGTCAAGTGGGTTTACAAAACTAAACTCAATGAAAATGGACAGATTGAAAAACACAAGGGAAGACTTGTTGCCAAATGATTCTCACAACAACCAGGTATTGATTATGGTGAATCTTTTTTTCTATCAGCAAGGTTGAACATTGTAAGGACTCTCTTATCCATAGTAGCTCAACACAAATGGAAAGTATACCAGATGGATGCAAAGTCATCTTTCACGAATGGTGTCTTAGAAGAAGAGGGCTATGTGGATCATCCACCTGGATTTGAAGTCAAAGAGCGGCCAACCAAAGTGTATCGGTTGAAGAAGGCCTTGTATGGCTTAAAGCAAGCTCCAAGATCTTGGTACAACAGAATTGACACTTTCCTGATCAAGAGTGGTTTCAACAGAAGAAAAAAAGAACCAACTCTATACACCAAAACATATAAGCAAGGTAAAATTTTGATTGTATGTTTATATGTTGATGACATGATATATACTGGAAATCTTGAGTTAACTAGTTTTAAGCATGTCATGAAATATGAGTTTGAGATGACGGATCTTGGCATAATGAAATATTTTTTTGGGATTGAGGTTGACCAATCAACCAAAGGAATTTTTGTTTGTCAGCAAAAGTATGCAACAGACATCATCAAAATATTTTGCATGGAAGACTGCAATCCAACACAAACTCCTATACCCCTAAGCACAAAATTGAGCAAGAAAGATGAAGGACCTACAGTGGATTCTACCCTGTACAAAATTTTAGTAGGAAGTTTGTTGTATCTTACAACAACTAGGCCTGATATTATGTATGCATCCAACTTTGTTTCCAGGTTCATGGAATCACCCAAAGATTCTCACTCGAATATGGAAAAACAAATTCTGAGATATGTTGCAGGAAATCTCAATTTTGTCTTATGGTACACTCAGTATGATGATAATCATCTCTCTGGTTACACAAACAGTGATTTTGCAAGCAACCTAGATGATCGAAAAAGCACCTCGGGACATGATTTTCACCTAGGCACAAACTTGATTTCTTGGGCATCAAAGAAGCAGCCCATTGTATCAATATCTTTTGTAGAGGAAGAGTATGCCGTTGCTACCTCAGCTTCATGTCAAGGTGTGTGGCTGAGAAGAATATTGAATTATATGTCACATACAGAAAATGAGCCAACTCCTATCTTCTGTGACAACACCTCATCAATTGCTTTATCCAAAAACCATGTGTTTTACAAGAAAAATAAGCATATTGACACTCACTTTCACTTCATACGTGAGCTAGTCAATAATGGTGACATTGCTCTTCAATTAGGTGGCTCACAAGATCAACTCACATATATTTTTACAAAGCCACTAGGAAAATCCACTTTTGATTTTTAGAGACAACACTTGGGCATTATCAGTGCTGATGTTTGTAACTGTTGAGTTTAAAAGGGAGTATTAATTATATCTGTAACCTCAACAACATGTGACTGTACACTGCCAGTTGTATGATTGTTTCTTGTTTTTCTTGATTTGATGAAGTTTATTTAACTCACATGTTTTCCTTTAATGAATTGTGCTCTGCTCATTCTTGTTGCCAATTATGTCTTCTCTGTACTATCTTCTTTGTTTCTCATTTTGTCAATGATGACATAATGCCATGTGTAAATGGAAAAATATAAATCCAATTTCGCAATAATTACATAGTCCATGGTCGTTAAAAAATTACAAATTCAATCTCCCATGGAAATGATGATGGCATAATCACCTATGTAAATGGAAAAACACAAGTCCAATTTCCCAACGGTTATGTACTCCATGGTTGTCAGAAAATAACTATGATTTCAACCATCCTCGTTGAATATAAATTTATACAACAATTATACACTTCCAAACCGCCACTAGAAGTGGCAACAAATATTATCATTTAATGCCACCGAATCGTTGTTACAAACATTCTTTGGCAGCAATCGATAACCATTGTTATATCAAACAAAACCGTTACAAGATTAATCCATGCTCACGACCTCTAAAAGACTAGCGTTACTAAACTCGACAACGATATTTTGTAAGGATGGCCATTAATAATCCGTCACCAAATGACCTAAAATCCTAACCATTTTTATCACTAACAAATCAACCTTAGCCCTTAATTACTTCGATCATTAACAAATTTATCCTTAACCTTCTAACTACAATTCTTACATATAAATCGTTAACAACTTTGATTTCTAGCTTGTAAGGATATTAGTTTATTTATAATATAATGATGATCATTTTAAGTTTTGTTACAAATGAAACAATCCTTGATCCATCTTAAGTATAGATCTATCAAGTGCTGCTAGATATCAAATTCTTTAAGATGGAAACTTCTTTTAGAATGCAAAACTTAAAGAAATGTTTGCACCTTAAAGGTTTGACCCCACTTGGTATTTAATAGATAGATCTAAAGTTAAGATAGATCTAGGCTAACTCGAATAGTAGGAATTCATACCAAAACTTAAAACCAACATCATTATGTATATATATGTTTTTTAGATGAATCCGTTCCTTTGAAATTTATGAAGTACATCCTTTATCATGTAAAGTGTACTATCAATAAATCCACTTCAAAAGTTAGTAATAAAGTGATGTTCAATTATGGAGGTTAATAATAGTAAAATAATATGATGCACATACTAAATAACATATAGATTAGGTAGTGACAAATCTCAACTTGTGTTCTTCAACTTTTCTTTTACCAGCACCTACTACCTTTCCCATGTTTTCATATCTACCATATGAGAAAGGAAGTGGCTTTTTAATCCAATTCAAACATTTCAAATATTATGGTAAAGTTCATACCATATTTCTATTTCTTTCCAATGTTAATAATTTCTTTGTCAAACCTCACATGTTCCTCGTGATTTTATTTACCTTGTATTAAATGTGTGTGTTTATAGTGTATGTATCAATTCATTCTATAAATATTAATATTATAATGTTTTTAATGTGAAAATATTAATAAAGGAAACATACCCAAGAAAACACAATAGTGAACTTCAATTTATCACTAAGAATTTCTTTCACAATATCATAATATTTTCAAATGGCTTACACTATGTTATTTTGAAAGTTATTTCACTTGATAATTTGCACTATCTTGGTGTTGAGATCAATAAACCATATCAAATTTCTTGGTATTGTTTCTTCAATTAATGCATTGAATATTTTTTTGTTGTATTATGATTAAAACCAATACACCATATTGTTTTGGGTTATATCATTGTTGAAATCAATGCAACTACTCAATTTTTTAAAATGATTTTCATTGTATCATCACTGAAATCAATGCAACTATTTGATTAAACTTTAAATCATTTTTTAGTATATCATCATTGAAATCAATTCACTATATTTCTTTAAATTATATCATTGTTGAAACCAATGCAACTACTTAATCAGACATCATTTTATAAATGAATTGTAGATGGTCAAGTTTATTTCATCTCCATCAAATTATACCATTACTATTTAACATGGCTCTCACTTGTCATATTAGTAGGCCTTAGAACATTTTAGCCACTTCATGAGATTGTACCTTGAAACTTCATCTCGAGGCCTTTAAACTTAGGATAGAATTCATTATTTCAATTGGTTCGATAAATTGAGTTTTAGTTCCCCTCTTGCAACCCTCTCGAAGACAACTAGTTAATGGAAAAACTAGTTAAGAAGCAGTTGAGTTACCATCTAGTAGATATGATATATTTCATAGGACCACCATTGAAATATGCAATTTCATTTCATCTCATGGATTTCAAAGGTTGTAGAGAGATATATTTGAACTTAGATAAAAACATGGATATCTCCTCTTTGCACTATATATAAGGTACAATATAAACGCATAATTAATAGTTAATTACACTAGGCATGGGTTTCATGCCATCCAACATTCTTTTGTAATTCTTCCTTAGGAAATACTTTAATTTTTCATCAATGGGCTCACCACTATAGCCCTTTATCATATGTAGTAAAAGAAAACCATATTTAATAATCACATATATTAATTTAGTATATTAGCATAATAAATGAAAGTATATTTATAAACTTACAAAACACATTCTAATCATAAATCCCCTTGCTTGACCCGATGAATGTGTAGCAATTAATTTCTTTGTATCCATTCATGCCCATACATCACAAAAGAGAAGATTAATTAAGTTTATCAATGTCTGGAAAATGACCACAACAATATGTCTATCGTACTACAATATATCAATAAATAAAGATAACAAGTTAAAAACATATGTATAAAAATAAATCATTACGACCATATGAAAATCAATAAATACAAGGATATATTATTTATTATGTTTGTAGTTTTTTATTGGTGTGTTTGTAATATCCCTGATCTGGCTAGTCTAGGAAATGTTGCTAATCTGTTATGTTTGTTGTCTGATATGATACACTGGGGGTTTATGGATGTGTTTAAGCTGTGGGTTTTAACATTCTTGGTGATTTTCGCATGTCTGTATAGCTAAATGAGTGTTTAAAACATATGAATAAGCATAGAGATAGTAAATTACACAATAGACTGCAAATCATATATTATGATATTTATGCGGATTGCAATGTCGTATGCAGCTAAATAAAATAAATCTCTAGGCTAGATCAAAGACAAAAAGATCTTAGTCGGAATACAATAAGCTAACTAAAAAAAATGATACCCGATAATAGAATAAAGTTGTTGGATCAATGGATAATCTATAGGATTTGCTACAAGCTACGACAACTCATACAACAATTGTTGCAAGTATGGAAATCTTTCCATGGTGGCTAAACTCCTCAAATTTTCTTGGAAAATGTCTCAAACAATGCGTCCTGACCTCATGCACACTCTCAGTAGCTGACCAGCTGAATATCGACCCTCTGGCGATCTCTACAGATCCTGGATGGATCCCCATGGGGAAATGTGCCCCAACTGCTATGGAAACTGCACCCTAGTGATTCCTTTGTTAGAATCGATTGATAATGGTCTCAAACTAAGCGCCCTAGGCTCCTCTAAAATGGGTCAGAAGGATTTCCATAGATTCGATCTGATGATCTCTCGAGAATCCAAAATGTTTCCTCCCCAACTATCGCACCCTCAATGGCTGAGTAATGCACCTAAGATTATTTCTCCATCAGAATAAGATGGGAAACCATGAAATATATGTGCCTCTCCCTCCTCTCAACTGTGTTGGAAGGGAATCCCTGGATTCTTCCTGGATGGGACAAGTCGACTCACTAATTCTCCTCAGAAGTTGTTCCCTCACCCTGAATAATTGTGCCCTTGTTGTTGCAACCTGTGTAACTTCTACTAAAGATCGATAAAATATCTGTGTGATCTCCCCAGTGACTAGGGTGTGTCTCTTAACACTGAAATCAACCATTGGGTGTATTCCTCCTGGAATCCACAGAGCTCTCTCTCTCTTGATATGTGCTTCTCTCCTCGTTGACAAGTTCAATTCTTCATAATGATGAATTAGGTTGCTTTACCCTTTCCTTATAGCTTCCCAAAACCCTAATTTGTTGTTGACCTATTTCTAGCTTATCTGTGTTATTTTTAGTTGACTTTGACTTAAAAGTTCTTTTAGTCACTTTTAGCTCAATGCCACTTTGGAATTATAACAACCTCGGCTGAAGTGACCTCCATTAACCCTGTTTACCACTATATGATCATGGCTATAGTCTAATGGGGTTGTTTAGACCATTAAGCCTCCTCTTGGGAACTCCTATTTAGAAAGGGACATTACAGTCTTCCTTTCCTGAAATTGCTTGTCCTCAAGAAATATCAATCCAGGGTGCTACAACACCTCCTCTATCTCCCAAGTAGCATCATCTACTGGAAGACCTCTCCATATGATCAGACACTTTTTGATGACCCCGTTCCTGAGTTTCCACTCTCACAAGTCTAGTACCTCCTCCACAACCAGCTCCAATTGTCCCTCCTCATCCAATGGGGGAAGCTTGTTTCATGTGCTGATGAATTGTCCCATAACCTTCTTGAGGAAAGACATGTGGAATACGTTATGAATCCTACTTCCCTCTAGAAGCTCCAGCTCATAAGAAACCTCTCCTACCCAACACATGATCGTGCAAGGTCCATAAAATATAGGCTTGAGCTTCTCGGCCCTACTCTTCTTTAGAGATGATTGTCTGTAGGGTTGGAGTCTTAGGAAAACCAAGTCCCCAACCTCAAAGCTCCACTCTATCCTATGCATGTCTGCAATCATCTTTTGTCGATTATTCACTGTCTCCAAGTTCTCTTTTAGTAAATTTAGAATCTCTTGACTCTCAATGATCTAATCCTTGTCTTTGGGAGCTCTACTCGCCCCGAAAACCAAGCCTATCAAAGTGGGAGCATCATAACTATACAATGCTTGGAAAGGTGTCATGCCAATTGTTAAGCCCTAAATAATGGCTCATTACCCCTTAATTGGGGCATATTACATTAATAATTTTATTTTATTTATGTCAGCTTGAGTCCATTGGTTGTAATTGTACCTCCTAGTCTCCTATATATACCAAGGAGATATTTTCATTTGGAATCATCTTGTATTTGGACATTTATGTGGGGTATAAGGAGGTTGTCCCCTCGAAGAGGCTTATTACCTGAAATTATCTCTTTTTCAAGGCGTTGAATACTTATTCTCAGGTTTTTCTATGCTATATTGATATTTAGTTCTTAACACATGGTATCAGAGCTCAAGGTCTTGGGGTTTCACTGCTACATCCGAGACACCTTTGAATTTTTTATATAACATTTTGTCTACAATGTTTCAGAAGGAACGACTTGGAGGATATTTAGTAGACGGATCAAGGTACGTTGGGTTAAAATTTCAGCTCCTAAGGCCTTATACTTTCGTACATACATCCTGTGTAATATAGGGTTATGGAATCATCCTGAATTGAGGCATTGCAGAATTTTCTCTATAAAATAATTTCTATAACGTTTCATACCCTTACATATGGAGGCTATTCAAAAAATTTAGTAAGGTATCTATGGTAATAATCTCAGCTTATGGGTCATCTTACATTTGTAGATACACCCTGTGGAATATAAGGTATCTGACTAGTCTCAAGCATGTGTTTCGGGTTAAAAAATCATAACTTCTTTCTAGAGTATCAAAATTGAGTGAGACTGGTTTCATTGGATAATGTACAGTCCTTAGTATTTTTGGTATGATTTTCAGAATTTTATATCAATTATTTTGTGTGAGGCAGGCTATAAAAGTGAGATCTCCTAGAAAGGCCAAAAATCAACAAGTTGTGGGGAAGTTACCATAAATTCCACTTGGCACATCCAATTTTGATCAGAACTGTGGCATTGCAGAGAAGAAATATCAAAGAACTACAAAAAATAAAATTCCATACCCAGAAGGGCCGAAATTTTCGAGATACAATAAAAGAAAGATTGTCTAACAAAACCACCTCAAAATCAAGGTTTAAAGTGATACTTGGCCAACATGCCACCAAAAAAGGGAGCTTCTACACCAAATAAGTCTCCAGACAATCCTACTTGGACTCTTGATGAAGGTGAAGAAATGCACAAGGACATAAATGATTTACAAAAGAAGACAGTAGCAAAAGAAGAATCTACAAGATATGATGGATTCAACGAAAGCTAAGTTGGAGGCGATAAATACTAAGATGGATGACTTAAAAGGGGAGATCATGGAAGGATTGAAAAATTTCCTAATAGAGAGGAAACCTGAAAGTGAAAATGTATCCCATGAAATTCATGATGAGAACACAAGGAAGATGAATTAAGAATGAAGAAACTCTAACTTTGGGTTGAAGACCAACGACTTTCCTAAGATCTATATGAGGAAGTTTGATGGCAAGGACCCAATCACATGGATACTTCAGATGGACCAATTATTTGATCTACATAATGTGCCAAATACACAAAAGGTAAATATTGCTTCTTTATATTTAGAACCCAATCAATTTGTGTGGTATCGATGGATTTGTTCTCGCAAATCACTCGTCACATGGACAATTTTCACCTAAGAAATGATAGCGCACTATGAGGATACAAGGAGAAACACCTTCTTTAGTCAATTGATAAATCTAAAACAAAAGGGTTCAATTACAGAGCACATTGAGAACTTCCAAATATTGAATATAAAGGTAACATATATTCTAGATGAGCACTTGATTGATGTATTCATAGGAGCTTTAAGGGATAACATTCAACATGAGGTTCGTCTTTGGGAACCCAAATCATTGGAGAATGCATTTAGGGTGGAAAGAAATGTTGAAAGTAAAAATATGTCTATGGCTACTAGAAGGACAACTCCTAATATCTATCGATATAATAATGGTCCTTCTTCTAAAAAACCTCAAGCTACCAGGTTGACACATCAACAATTGAAGGAAAGAAAAGAAAACGGTTTATGCTTTAATTGTGACAACAAGTACATTAAGGGACATAAGTGTGGTGAGAAGAAATTATTCTACATAGATTATGAAGAGGAAGAAGAACAAGAACCATCTCAAGATGAAAATGTAGACGTGATTTTTTTTGAAGAGTTGATCCCACGATATCATGTAATGCATTGGCTGGAATTAGCACTCCTCAAACCCTCAAGATCGAAGGATATATCAAAAAGAAAAAGATAATATTCTTAATTGATTCTAGTAGTACTCATAATTTCATTCACTATAAATTAGCCAAAGCTCTCAATTGCTTTGTATATCCAGCACCAGAGTTTCAAGTAATGATTGCAGATGGAGGAACTATCAATTGCTCAGGAAAATGCAATAAGATCAATCTTACTATGGGGGAATATGTAATGAATAGTCCAATGATCTGAAAATTTTACTTGATCTAAAATTCAAGATCTTTTAACCATTATTTTCATGTGAAATTTTTAACTGTTAACCATCTTTGTAATGCAAAATTAAAGAATATCCATCAAGCATATGAGCACATAAACATGTAAGCAAACCATCTATGAACAAGATTTGGTAACGGAGTTCACCAGACTTCCTGGCTCCATCTCCGGGTCCACTCCAACAGTGTGACCGCTCTTTAATTAATCTCAAATGCTTAAAAATTAAAAAGAAAAGGCTTACATAAGAGCTCTCAAAAACCTACTTTCAGATATGCAATTCTGGGCAGAAACAGACATCATAGGTGGCTGGAAAATGTCATTTTGCAACTTTTGACTGTAAACTCGAGTATGCTTGGCTCGCTCAAATGGGCTCTGGAGACACTTTTCTGTTCATCTACTCTGATGACAAAATGGAGAGCATATTTGGAATCCCCTTGAAATTCTGCAACTTTTAAGTATAAAGTCGACCTATTTCTGAGTAGGTCGCCTAGGAGACCTCCTGGAATGAATTCCAATGTAGATTTTCTCTGTCAGATCCGTACAGTCTCGAAAAGCGTGCCCACTCCTCTTCTGAAGGAACTTTGTTGTTCGGATACCCTGATGACAAAATGGAGAGCATATTTGGAATCCCCTCAAAATTCCGCAACTTTTAAGTATAAAATCGACCTATTTCTGAGCAGGTCGTCTGGGACACCTCCTGGCATGAATTCCAATGCAGATTTTGTCTGTCAGATCCATACAGTCTCGAAAAGCATGCGCACTCCTATTCTAAAGGCACTTTGTTGTTCGACTACTCTGATGAAGAAACATAGACCATATTCAGGATCCTCTTGAAATTCTGCAACTTTTGAGTATAAAGTCGACCTATTTCTGAGCAGGTCGCCTCTGACATTTCCTGGCATGGATTCCAATGCAGCATTTTCCAACTCCCCTTGCCTCATTTTGCGTGCCCAGATAAATAAGCAGAGCCGCTAACTAGTTCACCAAATTTAGCGAACCTCCTTCAGATTTGGCAGTAACCGCCAGATTTGGCGGAAATCCGCCAAACTGTTGGGCTTCTAAAAGGGGACATGTGGTGCCTTCTGATTAGGCCACATGTCAGCCTTTCATTGGATGATGCCACACACCTTGCTGACATCACCATCCGTACTATTGACGTCATCGCCTGTACGACCCTACCATGTGTCACCTGTATGCCCTGCCACGTGTCCTACTGACGTCATCATCCGTACTGTGAACGTCATCGCCTGTACGACCTACCACGTGTCACCTGTACGGTCTGCCATGTGTCCTGCTGACATCATCGTCTGTACTGCTGATGTCATCCTCTGTACGACCTGCCATGTGTCACGTTCTCAGGCTGCCACCTGTCAAGCTAATGTCAGCATCCGTACCGCTGACGTCATCAGTACGGCTTGCTGATTGTTTGACTTTTTGTCATTGTTTTCAAAAAACTTCAGAGTGTCATAACTTCTTCATACGAGCTCCATTTGAGGAAATAAATATATGGACGAAATCGGGAGAACGAGCCGGAAGCAATGGAATTGGTTTCATCCAATTATGAGAACTTTGATTTTTAAGCATTTCTCTTAGCCTAGGGACCCTTCTGAGACTTCTGGGTCATTCCTGGATCCTCCTTTTCTGCATTTGAGTATTTTCAAGCGGTTTTGGATCCACCTGGATCACACCTCTCCATTGAGAAGCTTTTGGACCACAAAAAACATGAAATCATTCAGAAAATAAGTGAGGACATGTTTGTCTCGCTTGTCCTGTATCACCTATCCATTCCTCCTAGAACCTGTACATCTGACTCAACAATACAACAATCAACACTGCACTGACATTGTTAAGTACATTAATCACATTCTTAATCACATCTTCAGTCAACATTGTCGAACCCAACCACATACTGCTGACGAGTAATAAGCTGAATATAAACATTGAACATGTGAAAGAGATTGTACCTGAAACATGCTGAATTTTAACCATAGAAACACTATCAACCAAAACAGGTGCATTGTAGTGAAATGACACTTCTTTTTCATGCTTAGGATTCTTTTCTTCCTTACATTGTATAGACATAAGTGCCAAATTCTAACTTGCATTAACAACCCTTTTTAATTATTGTGTAGTGCCCAATGATTTGTCGTTTTTGAATGAATGTGAATGCACTATGTACTCAATTCTTTCTTTAAACAAGTGATACTGATTATGTTCTCGATAGAAGATCGATTTTCGATCATATAAGTACGGATTACCCAACACAATTCCACAGATATCAAGTGGGACCACATCAAATTCAACCTCATCTACAAACTTAGATGTAATTGCAAACTTTAGATCATATTGTTGTGTTACTTGTAATATTTTATCTTTGCATACCCAACCTAATGGATAAGGTTTCTTGTGTGGTTTTGTTGCTAATCCCAATTACTTAACTACTTCTTCTAAAATTAGATTAGCTTGAGATCCACTATCTATGAATGTGTCAACCTTTGTTTGTTTTGTAATCACTCTTATATGAAACAATGCATTCCTCTTTCTATCCTTAGAATTGTCATCATTTTTAGAAGTAGAAGCACATGAAGAACCAATGTTAACATCATTATCAACAATAGATTTACCTTTCACACCTACGATTGTTATCTTTGTTTCGTCCTCGGAATTTTATCCAAGATCCTCAACGATAACCGCGACTGTTTGCTTCCTCTTCCGATCCTTAAACCACTTTGGTTTCATTTCAGGATGTAGCTTCCAACACTTTGCCTCTTCATGCCCTTACTTTTGACAATGCGAGCATGTAGGTCTATCATCACCCTTCTTCATTGTAGTTGCATGTTTAACTTTCCTCTTTTCCTTTCCTTCTTTTGCTTGGACGGATTCAGCTGAAGAAACATCATGAACACTCTTCCCTTTTGACTCAATGTGAGTTGCTTGAACACACACCTCGTCAAGGTTAGTCAGATTAAACATCAATATCATATGACGTAAATAAGTATTCAATACTCCTATATATTTGAGAAGAGTTTCCTGAGTGTAGAGAGGTGTACCAAGTATCAATGCTCTTTTTTGAAATTCTTGTGTGTATTCTTGCACACTTTGTCCCTTACCTTGCCTCAAATTCTGCCAATCCATCATAGATTTCTGCATATACCCTAATGGATAAAATTGTTTTTTAAGTGCTGAAGTGAACTCATACCAAGAGGAAATGATTTTGCCTTTTGTGGCAAGATCCTCTTGAGATCTGCTCTCCCACCAAATGAGAGCAGTCCCTCCAAGTCGGAGAGAAGCCAACTAAATTTTAACAACATCTTCAGTAAACTTTTGAATCCTACAATAAACTTCAATTTGACGAATCCAATTGTCCAATTGTTCAGCATTAAGCTCTCCATTATACATAGGTAATTCAAACTTAATATCAAGCTTTAAATGGTGCATATTAGGATCAAATTTTGTTTTTTTCTTTTCAAATGGAAAAGGAATAGAACCATCAAGAAGAGATGGAGAAGTTGGTGGGGTTTTAGGGGGTTCCTCATCACCTCCTTTTTTCTTATCTTCTGTATGAGATGGTCCACCTTGTTCACCTTTCTTTCGATCTTGATAGAGCTCCTCTACCATCATTTCCATTCCCATGAAAGCTTTCAGAAATTCCCCTTCAGAAGGGATATAAGAAACTGCTTCTTCTCCATTTGGTGAAGACATCCTTCCTCTTCTTGATCCAATCTCTGGATCGAACTCTTCAAGTTCTCCTTCACCACGCTAAAGCTTGGATCTTGTTAACATCAACTCACAAAGCAATGGTTAACCTCGCTCTGATACCAACTTGATCTGAAAAATTTACTTGATCTAAAATTCAAGATCTTTTAACCATTATTTGCATGTGAAATTTTTAACTGTTAACCATCTTTGTAATGCAAAATTAAAGAATATCCAACAAGCATATGAGCACATAAACATGTAAGCAAACCATCTATGAACAAGATTTGGTAATGGAGTTCACCAGACTTCCTGGCTACGTCTCCGAGTCCACTCCAATAGTGCGACCACTCTTTAATTAATTTCAAATGCTTAAAAATTACAAAGAAAAGGCTTACATAAGAGCTCTCAAAAACCAACTTTTAGATCTGCAATTCTGGACAGAAACAGACATCATAGGTGGCTGGAAAATGTCATTCTGCAACTTTTGACTGTAAACTTGAGTATGCTTGGCTCGCTCAAATGGGCTCTGGAGGCACTTTTATGTTCGGATACTTTGATGACAAAACAAAGAGCATATTTGGAATCCCCTCGAAATTCTGCAACATTTAAGTATAAAGTCGACCTCTTTCTGAGCAGGTCACCTGGGACACCTGGCACAAATTCCAATGTAGATTTTGTCTGTCAGATCCGTACAGTCTTGAAAAGCGTGCCCACTCCTAGCTTGAATGCACTTTGTTGTTTGGCTAATCTGATGACAAAATGGAGAGCATATTTGGAATCCCCTCGAGATTCTGCAACTTTTATAAAGCCGACCTATTTCTGAGCAGGTCACTTAAGACACCTCCTAGCATGAATTCCAATGCAGATTCTATCTGGCAGATCTGTACAATCTCAAAAAGCGTGCCCACTCATCTTCTGAAGGCACTTTGTTGTTTGACTACTCTGATGAAGAAACAAAGAGCATATTTGGGATCCTCTCGAAATTCTATAACTTTTGAGTATAAAGTCGACCTATTTCTTAGTAGGTCGCTTGGGACATTTCCTGGCACGGATTCCAATGCAGCGTCTGCCAACTCCCACTGCCTCGTTTTGCATGCCCGACTAAATAAGCAGAGCCGCTAACTAGTTCACCAAATTTAGCGAACCTCCTCCAGATTTGGCGGTAACCACCAGATTTGGTGGAAATCCACCAGATTTGGTTGAATCTGCCAAATTGTTGGGCTTCTAGAAGGGGACACGTGGCACCTTTTGATTGGGCCACGTGTCAGCCTCTCATTGGCTGATGCCACACAACTTGTTGACGTCATCATCCGTACTGCTGATGTCATCGTCTGTACGACCCTACCACGTGTCACCTGTACGGCATGCCATGTGTCCTGTTGACATCATCATTCGTACTACTGACTTCATCGCCTGTACAACCTGCCATGTGTCACCTGTATGGCCTGCCACGTGTCCTGCTGACATCATCATCCGTACTACTGACGTCATCCTATGTACGACCTGCCACATGTCACGTTCTCAGGTTACCATGTGTCAAGTTGACGTCATCATCCATACTGTTGACGTCATCAGTACGGCTTTCTCACTGTTTGACTTTTTGTTGTTGTTATCGAAAAACTTCAGAGTGTCATAACTTCTTCATACAAGCTCCGTTTGAGAAAATAAATATATGGATGGAATCGGGAGAACGAGCCGGACGCAATGGCGTTGGTTTCATCGAATTCTGAGAACTTTGATTTTTAAGCATTTTTCTAAGCCTAGGGACCCTTCTGAGACTTCTGAGTCATTCCTAGATCCTCCTTTTCTGCATTTGAGTATTTTCAAGAAGTTTTGGATCCACTTGGATCATCCAATGATTGATATACCCATGGGTGGTGCTGATGTCATACTAGGAATCCAATGGTTACAATCATTAGGAACAATGACTTTTAATTTTCAAGAACTTTTCATGAAATTTTCATTGGAAGGAAAATAAATTGAGTCAAGAGGTATCACAGGGAAACTCAGTAATGTGATAAGCTCCAATGGCATGACAAAATTATTGAAAAAGGGGCATCAAGGTGTAATTGCACAACTATGCTCCCTAGATGTTCAAACATATAAGCCATCTATTCCCCTATATCTCCAAGGGATCATTGATAAGAATTCCAAAGTATTTGAAGATATTCCCAAAGGCCTTCCACCCACTCAAAATCATGATCATGATATTCACCTAATTCCTGAGAGTGTTTCTCCTAACATCAGGTCATACAGATACCCTTATGCCCAGAAGAGTGAAATTGAGTGCATGGTTGAAGGAATGTTATAAGCTGGCATTATTAGACCTAGTCAAAGTTCTTACTCTGCACCAGTGGTAATGGTATTCAAGAAAGATGGCTCATGGCGTATGTGTCCAGATTATAGAGAGATCGATAAGATCACTATTAAAGATAAGTTTCCCATTCTCGTCATTAATGAATTGATAGATGAACTACATGGAGCAATATATTTCATAAAGTTGGATCTTCGTTCAGGGTATCATCATATTAGAATGAAGGAAGAACATATCCCAAAAACAACATTTCGAACTCATGAAGGCCATTATGAATTTTTGGTCATGCCTTTTGGCCTTACAAATGCACCTTCCACATTCCAAGGGTTGATGAATTCCATTTTCAAGCCCTTCCTTAGAAAATTTGTGTTAGTATTTTTTGATGATATACTAATCTATAGCAAGTCTTGGGAGGATCGTGTGCGACATGTTGACAAGGTGCTACAACTACTAAAGGAGCAACAACTATATTCCAAACCATCCAAATTTTCCTTTGGGGTGAAAGAGGTAGAGTATTTGGATCATATTGTATCTCATGAAGGTGTCAGGGTAGACCCTAACAAGATTAAGTCCATGATGGACTGGCCAATTTCAAAAACATTGAAGAATCTTAAAGGATTTTTGGGTTTGATAGGTTACTACCGCAAGTTTGTTCGACACTATGGAAGAATAGAAGAACCTTTAATGACACTAACTAAGAAGGATGCATTTTCATGGACTCCAGAGGCAACTAAAGATTTTGAACAACTTAAAGAGGTGATGTGAAAAGCTCTTGTCTTGACCACTCCTGACTTCACACAAACCTTTATTGTGGAATGTGATGCCTCAGGAAATGGAATTAGTGTTATTCTAATGCAATAAGGAAGGCCCCTGGCTTTTGAAAGTCGACCACTCAAGGGAAAGGACTTACACAAACCCATTTATGAGAAGGAAATGATGGAAATACTACATGAATTGAAGAAATGACATCCTTACCTAATAGGTAGGCACTTCAAGGTCAAAACAGATCATGATATTATTAAATACTTCTTGGAAAAAAGACTATCTTCAGAAGAACAACAAAAATGGGTGACCATGATATTGGGTTATGATGTTGAAATCGTCTATAAAAAGGGAAGCAAAATGTTATGGCAGATGCACTCTCAAGAAAGGATGAATATGTTGAAGCCTTTCTATCATATGATGAATGTTATGTGCTATCTCGATCATCCAACCCGATTGGATAATAGAAGCAAGGGATGAATGGAAGAATGAAAAAAAAGAGTGGACTCTCATTCAAAGGTTGCAACAAGATTCCAGTGCATTAGATACATTTACATGAAAAAATGATTCACTATGGTACAAATATCGCTTATATTTATGTAAGAACTCCCAACTCAAACAAAAGGTACTATTGGAATTGCACACCTCTCCAGTAAGAGGGCACTCGAGATTTTTGAAAACCTACCATAGGGTCAAGAAGGATTTTTTTTGGGATGGCCTTAAAACTAATGTTCAAATGTTTGTCGCAGAACGTTTGGTTTGCCAAAAAAATAAGGTGGAAACAATTAACACCCCAGGTCTTTTACAACCATCATCCATCCCAAGTCAGTGCTACGAGGAGGTTTCCATGGATTTCATAACAGGGTTACCAAAGTCTGAAGGAAAGAGTGTCATCATGGTGATTGTTGATAGACTCACCAAGTATGCACACTTGTGTGCACTCTCTCATCCCTTCAAAGCCAATACAGTTGCCACTGCATTCATGGAGACAATCCAAAAGCTACATGGTAGTCCAAAGATTATTGTAAGTGATAGAGATCCCAACTTCAATGGACATTTTTGGACATAATTATTTTCTTGTTTGGGTACTCAATTGGCTCATAGATCATCCTATCATCCTCAATCTAATGGAAAATCTGAGATAGTGAACAAATGTATGGAAGGCTACCTGCGTTGCTTTGTCTCTGATAAACAAACATAATGGTTCAAATGGTTACCCTTGGCAGAATCGTGGTATAACACTTCTTTTCATACTGCAACAAAAATGACACCATTTATGGCACTCTATGAATACGACCCTCCTTCCATCACTTCTTATCTAAAATAAAAATCTAAGGTTCAAGCAGTGGAAGATCACATAGAGAATCAATAACAAGTTCTCCAAATCTTAAAGGACAACTTGACCATGGCACATAATCGCATGAAACAACAAGCATATCAACATCATAGTGAAAGAAGTTTTGAAGTAAGGGATTTGGTGTTTTTAAGACTACAACCATACAAAAAGATGTCCCTCAAGCAATCCAAGAAGGATAATAAATTATCATCAAAGTACTATGGCCCTTATAAGGTGTTGCAAAATATTGGTAGTATGGCATACAAATTGGAGTTGCCTGCATCTTCACAAGTACACCTAGTTTTCCGTGTTTCATGCTTAAAGAAGGTTATAGGTGACAAGATCCCAGTTCAAACTGTATTTCCAAAACTTGACGAGAAAGGAAAAATCATATTGGAGCTTGAAGCCATCATGGACATAAGAATTCTCCAGCGGAGGAATGGATCCATTTCAGAGTATCTCGTTAAATGGAGGAAACTACTGGCTGAAGATTCCACTTGGGAAGATGAGTCTTTTATATAGAAGCATCCAGAGTTACTCAAGCATTGCAGATAACACTTGTCTCAAGGGGAGGGGCATGTTAAGCCCTAAATAGTGGCTCATTACCACTTAATTGGGGCATATTACATTAGTAATGTTATTTTATTTATGTTGGCTTGAGTCCATTAGTTGTAATTGTAACTCCTAGTCTCCTATATATACCAAGGAGACATTTTCATTTGGAATCATCTTGTATTTGGACATTTATGTGGGGTATAAGGAGGTTTCCCCCTTGAAGAGGCTTATTACCTGAAATGATCTCTTTTTCAAGGCGTTGAGTACTTATTTTGAGGTTTTCCTATGCTATATTGATATTTGGTTCTTAACACCAATGGACATGTGGAAGGTGGTGTTGTATCAATCCTCCCCTAGATGTAGCCACCTGACCCATGTTATTTGTTGTCCACTCACATAGTTTCTAAAATACCCCTCAACCCACTTGTTGACTATCTCGGTCTATATGTCCATCTCAGGGTGATAGTTGGTGTTGGGTGTCAACCCTATCCCCACCAATCTAAGAAACTCCCTCCAAAATGTACCAATAAACTGACTGTCCCTATCGTTGATGATGTTCCTCGACAACCCATGGAGCCTGAAGACCTCCCTGAAGAATAACTCGGCCACCTAAACTGCATTGTAATCTATCAGTATGGCATAGAAATGAGAAAACTTGGTCAATTTGTCGAGCACCACATAGGTGCAGTCCTTACCCTGAACCTTGGTTAGGCCTGTACTAAATTCCATTGATATGCTCTCCCATTCCTACTCTGGAATGGGAAGTGGTTGAAGTAGTCCTATTGAAATCATATGATTTAACCTCTTCTGCTGACAAGTCACACACTCATAGATGTACCTCATAACATCCTTCTTGAGGCCCTTCCATGAGAACCTCTCTATGATCTTCCTATAGGTTTTGAAAAACCCCTGATGACCTGCCAGTGCTGAGTCATGAACTGTTGCTAGGATCTTCTTCCCGAGCCCTAAACCTGGCACTAATTAGACTATGTCATTGTAAAATATGACATCTTCAATGACCTTATACCTGTCATCCTGAACAAGTCCATCCAAAACCTCGCAAGCGAACTTGTTCTTGGAATATTTCACTGACAAGTGGGATTTCCAATCCGTTAAAACCTCCATCAAAGAACATGACGAAGGTCTCCTAGATAATGCATTGACCACAATGTTATTCTTCCCCTTGACATACTCTATGTCTAAATCGAAGTCCTGCACCTTCTCCACCCATTTATGTTGGCTCTCACTAAGATCCTTCTACTCAAGGAAATAATTTAAGTTGTTGTGATCTGTTTTGACCACAAATTCGCTGCCCACCAAATATTGTCTAAATTTTTTCAAGGCATGCATGATTTCCAACATTTCCTTGTCATAAATAGAGTACAGCCTCTGAGGCTGAATGAGATTCATGCTCTCAAACACAATGGGGTTTTCTCCCTACATCAAAACTACCCCGATACCCTAGCCGAACACATCACACTCTAATGCAAATGGTAAAGTGAAGTCTGGTAATGATAACACTGGACATGTGCCCATGACTTTAATCTTGTGATAAAATGATTTTTGTGACTCATCGGTCCATATGAAATCCCCATTTCTAGTGAGATCTATAAGTGGTGCTCCAAGCTGAGAAAAAACCATGAAAAACTTCCTGTAATAACTGCATAGCCCAAAGAGGCTCCTCAACTCTATCACATTCCTGGGTGTTTTCCAATCCATAATGGCCTTGATTTTCTCCTGGTGCAACTGTACCCCCAAGTAAAGTAGTTCTATCATACTGAACTCACACTTGGACTCTTTGGCTTATACTGATTGTGTCTCAATGATGATCAATACCTCATCCAAGTGACTCATATGCTCCTACCATGTCTTGCTGTAGACCAAGATGTCATCGAAGAAAACCAAGACTGATTTCCTCAACTGACCCCTGAATATGTGGTTCATGCAAGACCAAAATGTAGCTAGTGCATTGGCTATCCTAAATGACATAACCAAGAACTCAAAATGACCAAAGTGGCATCTGAATGTTGCCTTCTATATCATGTCCTGCTCTTGGATGCTGATTTGATGATATCTAGAGCGTAGATCAATCTTCAAGAAGAAAACTACCCCATGTTACATCGATGGAGAAATGGCAGATTGAAAAGTGAACTGAGCACTAAGAAACCAAAACGACGAACGACGTGAGAGGGGAGATCACTCCGCAAATAGAGAACATCGTGAGAGGAGAGGTCTATGCCGGAGCAAGGCACAAACGTCAATGACGTAGGAGGTTCACGGAGATGGGACCTATGTGGCCATCAGAAACTTAATAGATAGCATATTTAGCTTACTCCATTGACAATCGTCAGATTTAATCATCTTTAGGTTTTTATGGATACGATTTAATTCGTTTAGAATATTCTTTGTTGTCACAAGAAATTGAAGGTCAAGATTTTATAGAGTACCTTCCTTGCATCTCAAAACATAGCCACTCATCATTCCTGAGATTCATTAGTAAACTTAGCTTCATAATAATGGCAGATCAAATTATTTACTACATCATTTGCTACATAGTTTTCACTGCTAATGACTGGCGTCTTTACTGTGTCAATTAGGTTTTTTTTTAACAAAGACAAGGATTTTTATTAGGTGTGGAATTTCTTTTAGAGTTCACCAACCGCAAGTTAGTGACTATGCTAGTTGAATATGAATTTCTACACTAGTTATACACTGCCAAACCACCACTAGAACTGGCAACAACGATTGTGATTTAATGCGACCGAATTGTTGTTTCAAACATGCTTTGGCCCTGATTGATAACCATTGTTGTATGTAACAAAACCGTTACAAGATGAATCCATGCTCGTGGCCTCTAAAAGACTAACGTTATAAACTCGACAACGATATTTTGTAACGATGGCCATTAATAATCTATCACGAAATGACCTATAATCCTAACCAATTTTATCACTAACAAAGCGACCCTTATCCCTTAATTACTTTGATCATTAACAAATTTATCCTTAACCTCCTAACTACAATTTTTACATATTAATCGTTAACCACTTTGATTTCTAGCATGTAAGGATATTTTTATATTTATAATATAATGATGATTGTTTAAAGTTTTGCAGTGGTCGTTCAAAACTAAAACAATCGTGGATCCATCTTAAGTCTAGATCTATCAAGTGCTAAGAGATATCAAATTCTTGAAGTGCTAAGAGATATCAAATTCTTCAAGGTAAAAACGTTTTTTAGCTTGCAAAATTGAAGTAAATGTTTGCACCTTAAAGGATTTGATCACATAGATATAAAGACAAGATAGATCTAAGCTACTTCCAATAGTAGGCATTCGTACCAAAACTTTAAATGATCATCATTTTGTATATGTATATATTTCACATGAATCTATTCCTTTGAAATTTATGAAGTACATCATTTATAATGTAAAGAGTAATATCAATAAATCCACTTCAAAAGTTTCACGAAGATTTGTGAATAGTAATAAAGAGATGTTCAATCAAGAAGGAAGTTATTAATAGTATGTTAATATGATGCATATACTAAATAATGCATAGATTAGGTAGTGACCAATCTGAACTTGTGTTCTTCAACTTTTCTTTACGACACCTACTGGATTTCCCATCTTTTCATATATACCATATGAGAAAGGAAGTATCTTCTTAAGCCAATTCAAAAATTTAATAGAGATATTATAGTAAAGGTCATACCATATTTCTATTGCCTTCCAATATTAATAATTTATTTCTCAAACTTCATATGTTCCTCATGATTTTATTTACCTTGTATTAGATGTTTTTGGTTATAGTGTGTATATCAATTCATTCTATAAATCTTTCAGTATATATTATTAAAATCAATCCAGTATATTGTTTTAAATTATATCATTGTTAAAATCAATGCAACCACTTAATCATAAATCATTTTATAAATGAATTGTAGATGGTCAAATTTATTTCATCTACATAAACCAATGCAACTACTTAATCAGAAATCATTTTATAAATGAATTGTAGATGGTCAAATTTATTTCATCTACAACAAATTATACCCTTCATATTTAACATGGCTCTCACTTGTCGTATTAGTATTAGTAGGCCTTAGAAAAATTTTAGGCACTCCAGTACCTTGAAACTTCATCTGAAGGCTTTTAAACTTAGGCTAGAATTCAATATGTTAATTCATTTAATAAATTGAGGTTTAGTTATGCTCTTGTAAGAAGGAAACTGGGTAATGGAAAATCTAGTTAAGAAGCAATTGAATCGACATCTAGTAGATATATTTCATAGGACCACCATAGAGATACTAGGACCACCATAGAGATATACAATTTCATTTCATCTCATGGAATTCAAAGGTTGTGGAGATATATATTTGAACTTAGATTAAAAATGGATATCTCCTCTCTGCATTATATATAGTTTAAAATATAAATGCATAATTAATGCTTAATTACATTAAGCATGCGTTGCATGTCATCCAAATTTTTTTTTCAATGTTTCTTTAAGGTATATTAATGGGCTCACCATTATAGTCATTTATTATATGTAGTAAAATAACAAAATATTTAATAATTATATATATTATACTAGTATGTTAGCATAATAAATGAAAGTATGTTGATAGACTTATAAAGTACATTTTAATTATAAATTTCTTTTCACCTAAAATATAGAAATTAATTTATGTGTATCCATTTACTTCTATACATAACAAAAAAGAAGATTAATTAAATTTATCAATGTATAGAAAATGATGACAATAATATGTGAATAGTACTACAATATAACATTAAAGAAATATAACAAGTTAAAAACATATACAAATAAATCCTTCCAACTATATAAAAATCAATAACTACAAGTATATATTATTTATTAAGTTCGTAGTTTTTTAATTGTGGTGTCTCAATGTCTACTCTTTGTGATTTATACTCTTCAACAATTCTCTAAGACTTTTTGAAATCATGAGTATTTTTTAAATATATATTTGTCAATATTAGATGGTCTCTTTTATAGTCACTTCCTTAATATTTATCACTAATGTTCCTACTAATCTTGTTCAAAACAACACAAAATGAAATCATATAAAATTCAATGATAATACATAATGAAATATAAAATGTGAAAAAATAAAAACATGAATTAGAACAACAAAAAATGATTCTAACATATTTCATCTAATATGGTCTCTCCTAATCCTCATACTTTCAAAAAATTAAAAAGGAGTGTGAATCATAAATTTAAAAACATCAATATTAAGAATGCTATATTTTTCAATAATGTTTATACACTATCAATAATTTTTTAAATTAAACTAAATTTATTTTAATTCAATAAATATTTAACAAAATTATAACACATATAATATTTATTAATATATAGATTCACTAAAATTTATTTTATTATATATACTTTAGTTTATTATATTATTTTTATGATTAGATGTGTCTTCTTATTTTAAGTGTAGTAATATCCATTTTCATGAATGAATTATTACATTACAATATAATTCTATAATTCTAATTATATATAATATTATTAAATTTATTAATATATAAATTCATTAAAAATTATTTTTATTATATATATACTTTAATTTATTATATTATTTTTATTATTAGATGTTTCTTTTTATTTTGACTATAAAATTATCCACTTTCATTAATGAATTATTATATTATAATATATTTCTAATTTTAAGTAGATAATTTTCTTTTGGAAAGTTTGAAAAATTATTTAACAACATTTAAGTCACATATTAGATCATTTATGTGATCTATTAAATAAAGTATGTCATGAATTACAATATGTAAAATTAAAGTATTAACATCAATTCCACTTATATCAATATCATCATCAACGGTATAGCAAGCTGAAGAAACTCGAAGAAAAAGACAAATAAGCATGTTTTTGATAATGTGGTGTGTTATTACATCAAGTTAATAAATACCCAATATAGAAGTTAAAGGAATTATTTAATAAATAAACAAATTGAGTAAATTTTTTGTTGGAATGATAATTTAAATTAGAATGAAAACTTTGTTATAAACTTTTCTCCTCCCAATTTTGACCGATTTAAAAATGATTGAGTGAGTCAAAACTAACTTTCACTCATAAAAGATTCATCAACTTACCATCAAAGTTAAGGACAAGTGGTTAGTAGTTAATCCCGTGGAGGTTGTTCGGAGAATTCGGTGCGATCCACAAATTAGAATTTTGACCGTTTTGAAAATGATTTAGATTAAAATATTAGTAAATCATAATTAAACATACACCAAAAAAATATTTTTAAGGAAAAGTGGTTGTTGAATAATCTCGTGGAAAACGGTGCAACTCACGAGTTCGCGCTGAAAGGACTGAATCCTATCAGGATGATGATCATTTTAACTTTTGTTACAAATGAATGATTTTTATCCATCTTAAGTATAGATCTATCACGTGTTATTAGATATCAAATTTTTTAAGATGAAAACTTTTTAAGATTTTTATCCATCTTAAGTATAGATCTATCATGTGTTACTAGATCTATCACGTGTTAAGAGTGTAAAATTTAAAGAATTGTTTGTAGTAGGAATTTATACCAAAACTTAAAACAATTGTGTGTATTTTAGATGAATCCGTTTCTTTAAAATTTATGAAGTACATCATTTATAATGTAAAGTATAATATCAATAAATCCACTTCAAAAGTTTCATGAGGATTAATGAATAGTAACAAAGTGATGTTCAATTATGAAGGAGGTGAATAATAGTAAAATAATATAATATACATACTAAATAACATATAGATTAGGTAGTGACAAATCTCAATTTGTGTTCTTCAACTTTTCTTTTACCCGCACCTACTAGTTTTCCCATCTTTTCATATCTACCATATGAGAAAGGAAGTAGTTTTTTAATCCAATTCAAATATTTCAATCGAAATATTATAGTAAAGGACATACCATATTTCTATTGCTTTCCAATGTTAATAATTTCTTTCTCAAACCTCACATGTTCCTCATGATTTTATTCACCTTGTATTACATGTTTGTGTTTATAGTGTATGTATCAATTCATTCTATAAATCTTAATATTATAATGTTTTTAATGTGAAAAAATTAAGAAAGGAAACATACCCAAGAAAACACAATAGTGAACTTCAACTTATCACTAAGAATTTCTTTCACAATATCATCATATTTTCAAATGCTTTACACTATTTTATTTTGAAAGTTATTTCACTTGATAATTTGCACTCTCTTGGTGTTGAGATCAATAAACCATATCAACTTTCTTGGTATTGTTTCTTCAATTAATGCATTGAATATTCTTTTGTTGTATTATGATTAAAATCAATACACCATATTGTTTTGGGTTATATCATTGTTGAAATCAATGCAACTACTCAATTTCTTTAAATCATTTTTCATTGTATCATCACTGAAATCAATGCAACTATTTGATTGTACTCTAAATCATTTTTTAATATATCATCATTGAAATCAATTCACTATATTTCTTTAAATTATATCATTGTTAAAACCAATGCAACTACTTAATCAGACATCATTTTATAAATGAATTGTCAATGGTCAAATTTATTTCATCTCCATCAAATTATACCATTACTATTTAACATGGCTCTCACTTGTCATATTAACAAGCCTTAGAACATTTTTAGCCACTTCATGAGATTGTACCTTGAAACTTTATATCGAGGCCTTTAAACTTAAGATAAAATTCATTATTTCAATTGGTTCAATAAATTGAGTTTTAGTTCCCCTCTTGCAACCCAGCGAAGGAAATTTGTTAATCGAAAAAATGGTTAAGAAACATTTGAATTGACATATAGTAGATATGATATATTTCATAGGACCACCATTGAAATATGCAATTTCATTTCATCTCATGGATTTCAAAGGTTGTAGAGAGATATATTTGAACTTAGATAAAAAAAAATGGATATCTCCTCTTTGCACTATATATAAGGTACAATGTAATGCATAATTAATAGTTAATTACATTAGGCATGGGTTGCATGTCATCCAACATTATTTTGTAATTCTTTCATAGGGAATACTTTAATTTTTCATCAATGTGCTCAACATTGTAGCCCTTTATCATATGTAGTAAAAAAAAACATATTTAATAATCACATATATATTAAGTTAGTATATTTGCATAATAAATGAAAGTATATTGATAAACTTACAAAGCACATTCTAATCATAAATATCTTTGCTTGACCCGAAGAATGTGTAGCAATTAATTTCTTTGTATCCATTCATGCCCATACATAACAAAACAAAAGATTAATTAAGTTTATCAATGTCTCGAAAATGACCACAACTATATGTCTATTGTACTACAATATATCAATAAATAAAGATAACAAGTTAAAAACATATGCATAAAAATAAATCATTACAACCATATGAAAATCAATAAATACAAGGATATATTATTTATTATGTTTGTAGTTTTTTATTGGCGTGTCTGTAATATCCCTTAACATGCTTGGTGATTTTTGCATGTGTGTATAGATAAATGAGTGTTTAAAACATATGAATAAGCATACAGATAGTGAATTACACAATAGAGTGAAAATAATATATTATGATATTTCTGTGGATTACAATGTCGTATGCGGCTAAATAAAATAAATATTTCAGCTAGATCAGAGACAAAAGGATCTTAGCCAGAATACAATAAGAAAACTAAAAAAATGATACTCGGTAATAGAAAAAAGTTTTTGGATCAATGGATAAGATATAGGATCTGCTGCAAGATACGACAACTCATACGACAACTGTTGCAAGTATGGAAAGTTCGCCCTGGTTGATAAACTCCTCGGATTTTCCTAGAAAATGTTTCAAATAGTGCATCCTGACCTCATGCACACTCTCGGTAGATGACCAACTGAATATCGACCCTCTGACGATCTGTACAAATCTCGGATGGATCCCACTGGGGAAATGTGTCCAAACTGCTTCTGGAAATTTCACCCTAGTGATTCCTCCGTCAAAATTGACTGATAAGGGTCTCAAACTGATCTCCCTAGGCTCCTATGAAATTAGTCAAAAGGTATTCTCATTGACTGGGACAAGTCGACTCACTAAGTCTCCTCAGAAGTTGCACCCTAACCCTGAAGAAGTGCGCCCTTGCTAGTGCAACCTGTGTAAATGCTACTAAAGATCGATAGAAGATTTGTGTGATCTTCCTGGTGACTAGGGTGTGTCTCTCAACACTAAAATAAACCACTCGGTGTATTCCTCCTGGAATCCACATAGCTCTCTCTCGTGAGATGTGCCTCTCTCATCATTGACAAGTCCATTTCTTCATAATTATGAATTAGGTCGCTTTACCCTTTCTTTATAGCTTCCCGAAACCCTAATTTGTTGTTGACCTATTTTTAGCTTATACGTGTTATTTTTAGCTGACTTTGATTTAAAATTTCTTTTAGTCACTTTTAGCTCAATGTCACTTTGGAATTATAACACCCCCGGCTAAAGTGACCTTTAGTAACCCTGTTTACCCTTGTATGGCCTTGGATATAGTCTAATGGGGTTGTTTAGACCATTAAGCCTCCTCTTTGGAAAGGGACATTACAATCTTCCCTTCCTGAAATTTCTTTTCCTCAAGAAATACCAATCCAGGGTGCTACAACACCTGCTCTCTCTCCCAAGTAGAATCCTCTACTCGAAGCCCTCTCCATCTGATCATACATTCTATGATGAACCTGCTCCTTAGTTTCCTCTCTCGGAACTCCAATACCTCCTCTGCAACCAACTCCAATTATCCCTCCTCATCCAATGGGGGAAGCTCGTCTGATGTGTTGATGAATTGTCCCACAAAAATCTTGAGGCAAGACACGTGGAATACATTATGAATCCTACTCCCCTCTAGAATCTCTATCCCATAAGCAACCTCGCCTACCCAACACATGATCTTGTAAGGTCCATAAAATCTAGGCTTGAGATTCTCGGCCCTACTCTTCTTCAAAGATGACTTTATGTAGGGTTGAAGTCTTAGGAAAACCAAGTCCCCAACCTCAAAGTTTCTCTCTATCATATGCCTATCTGCAGCCATCTTCTGTCGATTCTGAACTGTCTGGAGGTTCTCTTTTAGTAACTTGAGAATCTCTTGACTCTCGGTGATCCAATCCTTGGCTTTGGGATATCTTCTCTCCATGAAAACCAAGTCTATCAAAGTGGGAGCATCATAATTGTACACTTCTCGGAAGGGTGTCATGCCAATGGACATGTGGAAGGTGGTGTTGTATCAATCTTCCCCTAGATGTAGCCACTTGACCCATGTTCTTTGTTGTCCACTCACACAGTTTCTCAAATACCCCTCAACCCACTTGTTGACTATCTCGGTCTGTATAAGGGTGATAGCTAGTGTTGGGTGTCAACTTTATCCCCAGCAATATAAACATCTCCCTCCATAATGTACCAATAAACCGACTATCCCTATCACTGACGATGTTCCTCGACAACCCATGGATCTTGGAGACCTCCCTAAAGAATAACTTGGCCACCTAAAATACGTTGTAATCTATGAGTATGGCATAGAAATGAACAAACTTGGTAAATCTGTTGAATACCACATAGATGCAGTCCTTACCTTGAACCTTGGGTAGGCCTGTGAATCATGAACTACTGCTAGGATCTTCTTCTTGAGCCCTTAATCTGACACTACATAGACTCTGTTGTGGTATAATATGACATCGTCAATGACCCTATACCTGTCATCCTGAACCTGTCCATCCAAAACCTTGCAAGCGAACTTGTTCTTGGAATATTCCACTAACAAGTGGGATTTCCAATCTGTTGAAACCTCCATCAAAGAACATGTTGAAGGTCTCCTAGACAATGCATCGACCACAATTTTCTTCTTCCCCTTGACATACTCTATGTCGAAATCGAAGGCCTGCAGCTTCTCCACCCATTTATATTGGTACTCACTAAGATCCTTCTACTCATGGAAATAGTTTAAGATGTTGTGATCTGTTTTGACCACGAATTTGTTGCCCACCAAATATTGTCTTAATTTTGTCAAGGCATGCATGATTGCCAATATTTCCTTGTCATAAGTAGAGTACAACCTCTGAGGTTGAATGATATTCCTTCTCTCAAACACAATGGGGTGTTCTCCCTGCATCAAAACTATCTTGATACCCTCGCTAGACGCATCACACTCTAATACAAATGGTAAAGTGAATTTTGGTAATGCTAGCAGTAGACATGTGCCCATGACTTTCTTCATGTGATAAAAGTTTTCCCGTGACTCATCAGTCTAAATGAAATCCCCATTTCTACTGAGATCTGTAAGTGGTGCTCCAAGATGAGAAAAAACCATGACAAACTTCATGTAATAGTTGCATAGCCCAAAGAATCTCGTCAACTCTGTCACTTTCCTGGGTGTTTTCCAATCCAGAATGGCCCTGATCTTCTCCTGGTGCACCTGTACCCCCTATTCATTGATAATGTGGCCCAAGTAAAGTAGTTTTGTCATACCAAACTCACACTTGGACTCTTTGGCGTATAGTGATTGTGTCTCCATGATACTCAGTACCTCATCCAAGTGACTTATATGCTCCTACCATGTATTGTTGTTGACCAAGATGTCGTCGAAGAAAACCAAGACTAATTTCCTCAACTGATCCCTGAATATGTGGTTCATGAAAGACTGAAATGTAGCCAGTGCATTGGTTATCCTAAATGGCATAACCAAGAACTCAAAATGACCAAAGTGGCATCTGAATGTTGTATTCTCTATCATGTCCTGCTCTTGGATGTTGATATGATTATATCTAGAGAGTAGATCAATCTTCGAGAAGAAAACTACCCCATGCAGTTCATCCATCAACTCATCGATGTGAGGGATAGGATATCAGTTCTCTAGATTGCTAGTTAATAAATGGTAAATAAGAATTAAAAAAAAGGTTAAGAAATAGTAAACTGAAAATGGAAATTGGTCTTTTTCTTAAAACTAGTAAAGGAATATTTAATTTAAAATCAATTGTTTATTTATAAATTTATTCAATTCTACACTTCAATATAGAGTGGATAGTGTAATATAGATATTGGTAGTTCAAATGATTTATATTAAATTAAAAGAAAAATGAAAATAACATTTTGTCACTTATTTTGTAGAAGGATGAAATGGACTTAGTCTAAATTTTTTACATTTTTATCCTTTCTGGGACACTTCTTAGGATATTGTGTTGATTTATGCATTCAAAAACTAGATATAAACAATGTAAAATTGTGATTTCATCCACTAATACTTTGTCAAAATTCAACTTGAAAAGTCAAGAACTTAAAACACAAAGTTTACATGCATTTTAATAATTGTATGCATGGATTTGTATAATTTAAATTGTTTTTACATTAAGTTTCGAGAGTTTATGTTCTTTCCATTAAATAGATAACATTGTGATTATTTTTACTTTAAATATATAATTAATCTTTTATTTATTTTATACATTAAAAGAAAAAAAGTGATTTTTAATTATAAACTAATTACTTTATTGATTTTATATTCCTTTATTTATGAAAGGAAAAAAGTAATATTAAATCATAACCTATCTTGTAGAATTATTTTAAAAGTTTTAAGTTTTTATTCTTTTTTTTTAGGTTTTGAGGACATTGGACATTGATTGTACTTACATTCAAAAATAAGATTTAAGCAATGTAAAATTGTGATTTCACTAATAATTGACTAATTATAATAATTACTTTACAACTATTACTCTTATTTTATTAAAGTATAAACTATACAATTATTACCCTGCTTGAAGTATAAACTATGATTGAACTTCACTTATTGCTTTAAAAAATATTGAATTAACCAATTTATTGAAATAAGATAACAATGATAAAGACAGTTGTGATGAGAATAAACCAAACCTAACAGTGGGATGACAAATTTACTACTTAAACTATTTTTTTTTTAATAAAGAAAAAAAACTTATATTAATAAATATAATATTTTTCTACCAGATTTACATATAAATCTGCCTTTGAAACAGTCTATCCGACTTTTAAAAAAAAGCTGTTCACTGTTTAACTTTCACAATTATACATTCAGCGAAAAAAAAACAGTTTACTGCTTAATAAATTTAGCATAAATATAACTACCACCTTTCCTCAAATATAAAGTTCCAAATCAGAAATGCATGCAACATGACAGTACTGGACAACCCAATTTATTTAAATAACAAGGTTTGAGCTTTAAATATTGCTGACAATATTGGACTTTAATGATTGCGAACAATATCGGACTGCCCCATTTACTGAAATAGTAATGGTTGATCTTCTAAGTAACGCTGAAATCACAATGGTTGAGCTTCAAGTATAGCTGATGTCAAGTTTGGCGAAGTCTGCGAGGTGTCGTTTCCCTTTGAGTTGTCTTGAGAGGTGATACCGAATGTAATCTTTCTGAATGAACTTCCTGTACAGGTATGGGTTGTCTTCATCCACCAGCTTTGCCGCTGGAGCCACCTCTGCATCCACACTAGCACTGTAGAAATTAGCAATAGAAAGTCTCGCTCTCTCTTGGTTTGTTACTGCCCGATGCTCTACACTTTTGTATTTTCCATTTGTCATCACCTGAGTAAAGAAGAATGGACAGTTAGTGAATAACAGTACACATTATAACAGTCACTAAATTTCATAAATTTCAATAAAAAATTATTCATTGAAATAATAGAAGAATGTGTTAAACTTACTGGATGTTTTAATTGGTATTCAATATGTTTGAATATATAATTATCTAATATCTTTTTTAATGTATTGAGAAGTAGAGTTAATCTCTAAGTGAGTTGTGTGATCCTATTCTTAGGAGATTGTTAGAAAGTTGGATTTGTGAGATCCTAATTTGGTGTGTGGTTGAGATATTCTCTCAACCTCTCCATTTATCTTTAGAATAAGTTAGATCTGATAACAACTTGTGCACTCTATATAATAGAGTCCAATGTATTGCATATAACTCTACTCTCTAGTGAGGAAGTTACACCCAGACCTGCTGTAATACCATATTAAAATAAGAGAATAAGTAAAACACACTCCTCTATTGAATGGGAGAGTAGAGTTATATGCACAAATATTCAATTACTTGTTAAATATCAATACATTGTACTCTATTATATAGAGTGCATAGGTTGTTATCGAGGAAGTTACACCCAGACCTGCTGTAATACCATATTAAAATAAGAGAATAAGTAAAACACACTCCTCTATTGAATGGGAGAGTAGAGTTATATGCACAAATATTCAATTACTTGTTAAATATCAATACATTGTACTCTATTATATAGAGTGCATAGGTTGTTATCACATCTAACTTATTCTAAAGATAAATGGAAAGATTGAGAGAATATCTCAACCACATACCAAACTAGGATCTTATAAATCCGACTCTCTAACAACCTACTAAGAATAAGATCACACAACTCACTTAGAAAATAGTTGTACAACCTGAGTGGGCCTAATGGTTAATAACATGTGTTTCAAAAAGTGGTTCAAATCCAGAGGGGGGTAGGGTATGTATACCTTTGTAGACTTTACCAATCAAATCGCTAACAATTGAAAAACAACCCCCACCCATAAAAAACTTGGAAATAATGGAGATGTTAGCTAGTTGTTAGCACCAGTAATAAGCGCGGGTTGTAAGCGCCAGTTAGAAGAGTCAGTTCTTAGTTAAGAGTCAGTTGTCTAGTTGTCTTTTGGTTTGCATGTAGCCGACTCGTGAGAGTCTTTTCCTATATAAGGATGTAATCCGTCTTCATTTAATACTGTGAAGTGAGCGTAGCCTCACTGTGTTTGTTTGCCTCGTATATTTTATCTTGGTATCAGAGCCACCGGAGTAAGGTGCAAAAATTGGAGAGGTTCGCAAGTCTCTCCTCTTGTAAGGTGCGAAAATTGGAGAGGTTCGCAAGTCTCTCCTCTTGTAAGGTGCGGGGGAATACTACTCAGCCTTTTACGCGTCGAGAGACGGAAAAATTCCCGCAGACGAACCACTCGAGAGGTGCGAACAGCTCGCAGCCGGAGCATTCGTGGGGTGCAGACTTCTCGCAGGCCACTAAGTCGTGAACTGCGAATTCCAATAAATCATGAGGAACGGTGCTTTTCAATTCGCGCTGTGTAAACCCATCGTTTGTTAAATCGGTGAGCATGGTAAGGCAAATCCATGCGTGAGAAAATCCAATTGAGAGTCGAGCATGCAGCGTAAGAGTTGAGCATGGATTGATTTTGAAAAGTTTTGAAGAGCGTGGAGTTTTGCATGCGGTGCATGTGTGAGGTTTGTTTTTGAGTGGATATATGATTAAAAATTAAGGCAGTAATATATCATATATATATATATATAAGTTTTTATATATATAAAAGTTTTTATATGAGTGGAGTTTTTATATATAAAAGTTTTTATATATAAGCTTTAATTTTATATGTAAATCTTTGAATGAGAGTGCAACATTGCGTTGTTTTATTAAGCGGATACTTTTTAAAACCTAAGGTGAACTTTTAAAAAGTTTTTTTAAGGAGGGAGTTATAAGTTTTTTTTAAAAAGTGGATATTAATATGCATGCATGATATAAGCTGAGAACATATATAGATTGAGTCGGATCGGTGGTATCCGAAGGCAGAGCGACAAAACGTTGCACATCCTTGGTGATTTTCTTGTAGAGACTAAATTGCAGCGATGGCGAATCCGCTGGCAGAGACCTACCTCAACGAAGCCAACAAGTTAGATGACTCGAACTTCAGTAACTGGAAATTCAAGATGCAGATGCTCATGGAGGGCTATGGTGCACTGTGGTCAAATAATAGATCTGTGAGAGGAAGATCAGGAGTAAGAGGCAGAGGCGACAGTTCATGGCAGAGAGGCGGTTCATGGTAGAGAGGCAATTCATCGCAGAGAAGACAATCGCCAAATCAAGGTATGCAATCTGACAGGAATGAGTCTAAGAGTTGTTTTTATTGTGGTCGACCTGGACATATGGTTAAAGACTGTCATAAGAAGAAAAATGATGAGGCTAGGAATAAACCTA
>ML794979.1:628260-640299 GCA_009831015.1 Picea engelmannii | reverse complement strand
GCACTCTCAAGAAAGGATGAATATGTTGAGGCCTTTCTCTATGTTATCTTGATCATCCAACCCGATTGGATAATAGAATCAAGGGATGAATGGAAGAATGAAGAAAAATAGTGGACTCTCATTCAAAGGTTGCAGCAGGATTACGGTGCATCAGATACATTTACATGAAAAAATGATTCACTATGGTACAAATATCGCTTATATTTATGTAAGAACTCCCAACTCAAACAAAAGGTACTATTGGAATTACACACCTCTCCAGTAAGAGGGCACTCGAGATTTTTGAAAACCTACCATAGGGTCAAGAAGGATTTTTTTTGGGATGGCCTTAAAACTGATGTTCAAAGGTTTGTCACAGAATGTTTGGTTTGCCAAAAAAATAAGGTGGAAACAATTAACACCCCAGGTCTTTTACAACCATTATCCATCCCAAGTCAACGTTGGGAGGAGGTTTCCATGGATTTCATAACAGGGTTACCAAAGTCTGAAGGAAAGAGTGTCATCATGGTGATTGTTGATAGACTCACCAATTATGAACACTTGTGTGCACTCTCTCATCCCTTCAATGCCAGTACAGTTGCCACCGCATTCATGGAGACAGTCCAAAAGCTACATGGCAGCCCAAATATTATTGTAAGTGATAGAGATCCCAACTTCAATGAACATTTTTGGACATAATTATTTTCTTGTTTGGGTACTCAATTGGCTCATATCTCATCCTATCATCCTCAATCTAATGGAAAATCCGAGATAGTGAACAAATGTATGGAAGGCTACCTGTGTTTCTTTGTCTCTGATAAACAAACAAAATGGTTCAAATGGTTACCCTTGGCAGAATGGTGGTATAACACTTCCTTTCATATTGCAAAAAAAATGACTCCATTTATGGCACTCTATGAATACCACCTTCCTTCCATCACTTCTTATCTAAAATAAAAATCTAAGGTTCAAGCAGTGGAATATCACATAGAGCATCAACAACAAGTTCTCCAAATCTTAAAGGACAACCTGACCATGGCACAAAATCGCATGAAACAACAAGCATATCAACATCGTAGTGAAATAATTTTTGAAGTAAGGGATTTGGTGTTTTTAAGACTACAACCATACAAAAAGATGTTCCTCAAGCAATCCAATAAGGATAATAAATTATCATCAAAGTACTATGGCCCTTATAAGGTGTTGCAAAATATTGGTAGTATGGCATACAAATTGGAGTTTCCTGCATCTTCACGAGTACACCCAGTTTTCCATGTTTCATGCTTAAAGAAGGTTATAGGTGACAAGATCCCAGTTCAAACTGTATTTCCAGAACTTGACGAGGAAGGAAAAATCATATTGGAGCCTGAAGCCATCATTGACATAAGAATTCTACAGCGGAGGAATAGATCCATTTCAGAGTATCTCGTTAAATGGAGGAAACTACTGGCTGAAGATTCGACTTGGGAAGATGAGTATTTTATATAAAAGCAACCAGAGTTACTCAAGCATTGCGGACAACACTTGTCTCAAGGGGAGGGGCATGTTAATCCCTAAATAGTGGCTCATTACCCCTTAATGGGGCATATTACATTAGTAATGTTATTTTATTTATGCCGGCTTGAGTCCATTAGTTGTAATTGTACCTCCTAGTCTCCTATATATACCAATGAGACATTTTCATTTGGAATCATATTGTATTTGGACATTTATGTGGGGTATAAGGAGGTTGCCCCCTCGAAGAGGATTATTACCTGAAATTATTTCTTTTTCAAGGCGTTGAGTACTTATTTTGAAGTTTTCCTATGCTATATTGATATTTGGTTCTTAACACCAATGGACATGTGGAAGGTGTTGTTGTATCAATCCTCCCCTAGATGTATCCACCTGACTCATGTTATTTGTTGTCCACTCACATAGTTTCTAAAATAGGTCCCTCAACCCACTTGTTGACTATATTGATCTATATGTCTGTCTCAGGGTGATAGATGGTGTTGGGTGTCAACCTTGTCCCCACCAATCTAAACAACTCCCTCCAGAATGTACCAATAAACCGACTGTCCCTATCGTTGACGATGTTCCTGGACAACCGATGGAGCCTGAAGACCTCCCTAAAGAATAACTCGGCCACCTGAACTGCACTATAATGTGTCAATATGGCATAGAAATGAGAAAACTTGGTGAATCTGTTGAGCACCACATAGATGCAGTCATTTCCCTGAACCTTGGTTAGGCCTATGCTGAAGTCCATCGATATGATCTCCCATTCCTTCTCTAGAAGGGGAAGTGGTTGAAGTAGTCATATTGAAATCATATGATTTGACTTGTTCTGTTGAAAAGTCACACACTCGCATATGTACCTCATAACATCCGTCTTGAGGCCCTTCCATGAGAACCTCTTTATGATCTACCTATAGGTTTTGAAAAACCATTGATGACTTGCCAGTGATGAATCATGAACTGCTTCTAGTATCTTCTTCCCGAGCTCTAAATATGGCACTAATTAGACTCTGTCATTGTAAAATATGACATCTTCAATGACCCTATACCTGTCATCCTGAACATGTCCATCCAAAACCTCGTAAGCGAACTTGTTCTTGGAATATTCCACTGACAAGTGGAATTTTCAATCCGTTGAAACCTCCATCAAAGAACATGTTGAAGGTCTCCTAGACAATGGATCGACCACAATGTTATTCTTCCCTTTGACATACTCTATGTCTAAATCGAAGTCCTGCACCTTCTCCACCCATTGATGTTGGCTCTCACTAAGATCCTTCTACTCAAGGAAATAATTTAAGTTGTTGTGATCTGTTTTGACCACAAATTTGCTGCCCACCAAATATTGTCTGAATTTTGTCAAGGCATGCATGATTTCCAACATTTCCTTGTCATAAATAGAGTACAACCTCTGAGGATGAATGCAATTCATGCTCTCAAACACAATGGGGTTTTCTCCCTACATCAAAACTACCTTGATACCGTCATCGAACACATCACACTAATACAAATGGTAAAATGAAGTCTGGTAATGCTAGCACTCGACATGTTCCCATGACTTTATTCTTGTGATAAAAGGATTTTTGTGACTCATCATTCCATATGAAATCCCCATTTCTAGTGAGATCTATAAGTGGTGCTCCAAGCTGAGAAAAAACCTTGACAAACTGCCTGTAATAACTGCATAGCCCAAAGAAGCTCCTCAACTTTGTCACATCCATGGGTGTTGTCCAATCCAGAATGGCCTTGATTTTCTCTTGGTGCACCTGTACTCCCTGTTCACTAATAATGTGGCCCAAGTAAAGTAGTTCTATCATACCGAACTCACACTTGGACTCTTTGGCTTATAGTGATTGTGTCTCCATGATAATCAATACCTCATCCAAGTGCCTCATATGCTCCTACCATATCTTGCTGCAGACCAAGATGTCATCGAAGAAAACCAAGACTGATTTCCTCAACTGATACCTGAATATGTGGTTCATGCAAGACCGAAATGTAGCTAGTGCATTGGTTAGCCTAAATGACATAACAAAGAACTCAAAATGAACAAAGTGGCATCTGAATGTCGCCTTCTATATCATGTCCTGATCTCAAATGTTGATCTGATGATATCCAAAGTGTAGATCAATCTTCAAGAAGAAAACTACCCCATGTTACGCCGACAGAGAAATGGCAGACAGAAAAGCAAACTGAGCACTGAGAAACCAAAACGACGAACGATGCGAGAGGGGAGATCGCTTCGCAAACAAAGAACATTGTGAGAGGAGAGGTCTATGCCAGAGCGAGGCACAAACATCAATGACGTAGGAGGTTCATGGAGATGGGACCTATGTGGCCATCAAAAACTCAATAGATAGCATATTTAGCTTACTCCATTGACAATCACCAGATTTAATCATCTTTAGGTTTTTATGGATACGATTTAATTCATTTAGAATATTCTTTGTTGTCACAAGAAATTGAAGGTCAAGATTTTATAGAGTACCTTCCTCGCATCTCAAAACATAGGCACTCATCATTCCTGAGATTCATTAGTAAACTTAGATTCATAATAATGGCAGATCAAATTATTTACTACATCATTTTCTACATAGTTTTCACTGCTTATGACTCGCATCTTTACTGTGTCAATTAGGTTTTTTTTTTAACAAAGACAAGGATTTTTATTAGGTGTGTAATTTCTTTTGGCGTTCACCAGCCGCGAGTTAGCGACTGTGCTAGTTGAATATGAATTTCTACACCAGTTATACACTGCCAAACCACCACTAGAATTGGCAACAACGATTGTGATTTAATGCCACCGAATCATTGTTACAAACATGGTTTGGCCTTGATCGATAACCATTGTTGTATGTAACAAAACTGTTATAAGATGAATCCATGCTCGCGGCCTCTAAAAGACTAGCGTTATAAACTCGGCAACGATATTTTGTAAGGATGGCCATTAATAATCTGTCACGAAATGACCTATAATCCTAACCAATTTTATCACTAACAAAGCGACCCTTATCCCTTAATTACTTTTATCATTAACAAATTTATCCTTAACCTCCTAACTACAATTTTTACATATTAATCGTTAACCACTTTGATTTCTAGCATGTAAGGATATTTTTATATTTATAATATAATGATGATCGTTTAAAGTTTTGTAGTGGTCGTTCAAAACTAAAACAATCGTGGATCCATCTTAAGTCTAGATCTATCAAGTGCTAAGAGATATCAAATTCTTCAAGGTAAAAACGTTTTTTAGCTTGCAAAATTGAAGTAAATGTTTGCACCTTAAAGGGTTTGATCACATAGATCTAAAGATAAGATAGATCTAAGCTACTTCCAATAGTAGGCATTCATACCAAAACTTTAAATGATCATTATTTTGTATATGTATATATTTCACATGAATCTATTCCTTTGAAATTTATGAAGTACATCATTTATAATGTAAAGAGTAATATCAATAAATCCACTTCAAAAGTTTCACGAAGGTTTGTGAATAGTAATAAAGAGATGTTCAATCAAGAAGGAAGTTAATAATAGTATGATAATATGATGTATATACTAAATAATACATAGATTAGGTAGTGACCAATCTGAACTTGTGTTCTTCAACTTTTCTTTACGACACCTACTAGCTTTCCCATATTTTCATATATACCATATGAGAAAGGAAGTAGCTTCTTAAGCCAATTCAAAAATTTAATAGAGATATTATAGTAAAGGTCATACCATATTTCTATTGTCTTCCAATATTAATAATTTCTTTCTCAAACTTCATATGTTCCTCATGATTTTATTTACCTTGTATTAGATGTTTTTGGTTATAGTGTGTATATCAATTCATTCTATAAATCTTTCAGTATATATTATTGAAATCAATCTAGTATATTGTTTTAAATTATATCATTGTTAAAATCAATGCAACTACTTAACCATGAAATTATTTTATAAATGAATTGTAGATGGTCAAATTCATTTCATCTACATAAACTAATGCAACTACTTAATCAGAAATCATTTTATAAATGAATTGTAGATGGTCAAATTTATTTCATCTACAACAAATTATACCCTTCATATTTAACATGGCTCTCACTTGTCATATTAGTATTAGTAGGACTTAAATCGTATTATTAGGCCTTAGAACATTTTTAGGCACTCCAATACCTTGCAACTTCATCTGAAGGCCTTTAAACTTAGGCTAGAATTCAATGTTTTAATTCATTTAATAAATTGAGGTTTAGTTATGCTCTTGTAACCTTCTCGAAGACAAAGGAAACTCGGTAATGGAAAATCTAGTTAAGAAGCAATTGAATCGACATCTAGTAGATATATTTCATAGGACCACCATAGAGATCTAATATATTTCACAGGACCACCATAGAAATATACAATTTCATTTCATCTCATAGAATTCAAAGGTTGTGGAGATATATATTTGAACTTAGATTAAAAACGGATATCTTCTCCTTACATTATATATAGTTTAAAATATAAATACATAATTAATAGTTAATTACATTAAGCATGCGTTGCATGTCATCCAATTTTTTTTTAATGCTTCTTTAAGGTATACTAATGGGCTCACCATTATAGTCATTTATTATATGTAGTAAAATAAAAATATATTTAATAATCACATATATTATACTAATATGTTAGCATAATAAATGAAAGTATGTTGATAAACTTATAAAGAACATTTTAATTATAATTTTTTTTTCACTTTAAATATGTGTAGAAATTAGTTTATGTGTATCTATTCACTTCCATATATGACAAAAGATAAGATTAATTAAGTTTATCAATGTATAGAAAATGACGACAATAATATGTGAATAGTACTACAATATAACATTAAAGAAACTTAACAAGTTAAAAACATGTATAAATAAATTAATTATACATTAATTATAAGATTAATTAAGTTTATCAATGTATAAAAAATGACGACAATAATATGTGAATAGTACTACAATATAACATTAAAGAAACTTAACAAGTTAAAAACATGTATAAATAAATCATTCCAACCATATACAAATTAATAACTACAAGCATATATTATTTATTAAGTTTGTAGTTTTTTAATTGTGGTGTCTCAGTGTCTACTCTTTGTGATTTATACTTTTCAACAATTTTCTAACACTTTTTGAAGTGATGAGTATTTTTTAAATATATATTTGTCAATATTAAATGGTCTCTTTTATAGTTACTTCCTTACTTAGTGTTTATCACTAATGTTCTTACTAATCTTGTTTAAAACAACACAAAGTGAAATCATATAAAATTCAATAACAATACATAATAAAATATAAAAAGTAAAAAAATAAAAAAATGAATGAAAACAACAAAAATTGATTCTAACATATTTCATCTAATATGATCTCTCCTAATCCTAATACTTTCAAATAATTTAAAAACATTAATATTAAGAATGCTATATTTTTCAATAGTGTTTATACACAATCAATAATTTTTTAAATTAAACTAATTTTATTATTTAATTCAATAAATATTTAACAAAATTATAACACATGATATTTATTAAATTTATTAATATATAAATTCATTAAAAATTATTTTTATTATATATACTTTAAGAATGCTATATTTTTCAATAGTGTTTATACACAATCAATAAATTTTTAAATTAAACTAATTTTATTATTTAATTCAATAAATATTTAACAAAATTATAACACATGATATTTATTAAATTTATTAATATATAAATTCATTCAAAATTATTTTTATTATATATACTTTAGTTTATTATATTATTTTTATATGTTTCTTTTTATTTTGAGTATAAAATTATCCACTTTCATTAATGAATTATTATATTACAATATATTTCTAATTTTAAGTAGATAATTTTCTTTTGGAAAGTTTGAAAAACTATTTAACAACATTTAAGTCATATATTAGATCATTTATGTGATCTATTACATAAAGTATGTCACGAATTACAATATGTAAAATTAATGTATTAATATCAATTCCTTTAATTTAAATAAATTTAAGATTTAGCATTTAAAAGTAACATTATATCACTAACTTGTAGCACACTTAAATTATTTAGATTTGAAAAGTAAAATATTATAAATTTTTAAATATATTAATATAAATATTTTTTTAAAATTTAAATTCTAGTTTGTATAATTTGTAGCATACTTAAATTATTTAGACTTTGAAAAGTAAAATATTAGAAATTTTTAAATATATTAATATAAATATTTTTTTTAAATTTAAATTCTAGTTTGTATAATTTGTAGTATACTTAAATTATTTAGAATTAGACTTGAAAAGTAAAAAAATTAGAAATTTTTAAATATATTAATATAAATATTTTTTAAAAATTTAAATTCTAATTTATATATGTTAAAGTTAAAAATCAATTAAAATTAAACCTAAACCTAGAAACTTTTATTAAATTAATAAATAAAAGTTAAAAAATAATTTAATTAATTGTGAAGAATGTTGTTTTAATAAAATGAATTGAATAAGGAATTAACAACTTCTCATCATTATATTGGATTTTTTTTTAACTTCGCTCTTAATCAATATTGAAAATTGAAAAAATAATATTAAATACCACCAATTAAATTAATACATTTTATATATTTTACTATTTTATATTATAATTTAATTTAATTTTGTTATATTATTAACTTTTTCCATCACTTTTTAACACATTATTATTTTAAATTAAATATTAACTTGTTTTATTAATAATTTAATGATAAACTTTAATTTCTTAGTATATACTATCATTCTTCACTTACCCTTTGAATATTATGATTTCATTCCATCATTTAATCTGTTCATTAGTCAAAAATTTTGAGTTACTTAAACAGGTCCTTATCCTTCTCCTCAGGCTATTATTTATGTCATAACTTAATCATAATTTTTTTTTTCACTTATATCAATATCATAAATTTTGTAGTAGGAATTTATACCAAAAATTAAAACAATTGTGTAATTGTGTGTATTTTAGATGAATCCGTTCCTTTGAGATTTATGAAGTACATCATTTATAATGTAAAATATAATATCAATAAATCCACTTCAAAACATAAATTTTGTAGTAGGAATTTATACCAAAAATTAAAACAATTATGTGTATTTTAGATGAATCCGTTCCTTTGAAATTTGTACATCATTTATAATGTAAAATATAATATCAATAAATCCACTTTAAATTTTTTATGAGGATTAATGAATAGTAACAAAGTGATCTTCAATTATGAAGGAGGTGAATAATAGTAAAATAATATAATATACATACTAAATAACATATAGATCAGGTAGTGACAAATCTCAATTTGTGTTCTTCAACTTTTCTTTTACCTGTATTTACTAGTTTTCTCATCTTTTCATATCTACCACATGAGAAAGGAAGTAACTTTTTAATCCAATTCAAATATTTCAATCGAAATATTATAGTAAAGGGCATACCATATTTCTATTGCTTTCCAATGTTAATAATTTCTTTCTCAAACCTCACATGTTCCTCATGATTTTATTCACCTTGTATTACATGTTTGTGTTTATAGTGTATGTATCAATTCATTCTATAAATCTTAATATTATAATGTTTTTAATGTGAAAAAATTAAGAAAGGAAACATACCCAAGAAAACACAATAGTGAACTTCAACTTATCACTAAGAATTTCTTTCACAATATCATCATATTTTCAAATGCTTTACACTATTTTATTTTGAAAGTTATTTCACTTGATAATTTGCACTCTCTTGGTGTTGAGATCAATAAACCATATCAACTTTCTTGGTATTGTTTCTTCAATTAATGCATTGAATATTCTTTTGTTGTATTATGATTAAAATCAATACACCATATTGTTTTGGGTTATATCATTGTTGAAATCAATGCAACTACTCAATTTCTTTAAATCATTTTTCATTGTATCATCACTGAAATCAATGCAACTATTTGATTGTACTCTAAATCATTTTTTAATATATCATCATTGAAATCAATTCACTATATTTCTTTAAATTATATCATTGTTAAAACCAATGCAACTACTTAATCAGACATCATTTTATAAATGAATTGTCAATGGTCAAATTTATTTCATCTCCATCAAATTATACCATTACTATTTAACATGGCTCTCACTTGTCATATTAACAAGCCTTAGAACATTTTTAGCCACTTCATGAGATTGTACCTTGAAACTTTATATCGAGGCCTTTAAACTTAAGATAAAATTCATTATTTCAATTGGTTCAATAAATTGAGTTTTAGTTCCCCTCTTGCAACCCAGCGAAGGAAATTTGTTAATCGAAAAAATGGTTAAGAAACATTTGAATTGACATATAGTAGATATGATATATTTCATAGGACCACCATTGAAATATGCAATTTCATTTCATCTCATGGATTTCAAAGGTTGTAGAGAGATATATTTGAACTTAGATAAAAAAAAATGGATATCTCCTCTTTGCACTATATATAAGGTACAATGTAATGCATAATTAATAGTTAATTACATTAGGCATGGGTTGCATGTCATCCAACATTATTTTGTAATTCTTTCATAGGGAATACTTTAATTTTTCATCAATGTGCTCAACATTGTAGCCCTTTATCATATGTAGTAAAAAAAAACATATTTAATAATCACATATATATTAAGTTAGTATATTTGCATAATAAATGAAAGTATATTGATAAACTTACAAAGCACATTCTAATCATAAATATCTTTGCTTGACCCGAAGAATGTGTAGCAATTAATTTCTTTGTATCCATTCATGCCCATACATAACAAAACAAAAGATTAATTAAGTTTATCAATGTCTCGAAAATGACCACAACTATATGTCTATTGTACTACAATATATCAATAAATAAAGATAACAAGTTAAAAACATATGCATAAAAATAAATCATTACAACCATATGAAAATCAATAAATACAAGGATATATTATTTATTATGTTTGTAGTTTTTTATTGGCGTGTCTGTAATATCCCTTAACATGCTTGGTGATTTTTGCATGTGTGTATAGATAAATGAGTGTTTAAAACATATGAATAAGCATACAGATAGTGAATTACACAATAGAGTGAAAATAATATATTATGATATTTCTGTGGATTACAATGTCGTATGCGGCTAAATAAAATAAATATTTCAGCTAGATCAGAGACAAAAGGATCTTAGCCAGAATACAATAAGAAAACTAAAAAAATGATACTCGGTAATAGAAAAAAGTTTTTGGATCAATGGATAAGATATAGGATCTGCTGCAAGATACGACAACTCATACGACAACTGTTGCAAGTATGGAAAGTTCGCCCTGGTTGATAAACTCCTCGGATTTTCCTAGAAAATGTTTCAAATAGTGCATCCTGACCTCATGCACACTCTCGGTAGATGACCAACTGAATATCGACCCTCTGACGATCTGTACAAATCTCGGATGGATCCCACTGGGGAAATGTGTCCAAACTGCTTCTGGAAATTTCACCCTAGTGATTCCTCCGTCAAAATTGACTGATAAGGGTCTCAAACTGATCTCCCTAGGCTCCTATGAAATTAGTCAAAAGGTATTCTCATTGACTGGGACAAGTCGACTCACTAAGTCTCCTCAGAAGTTGCACCCTAACCCTGAAGAAGTGCGCCCTTGCTAGTGCAACCTGTGTAAATGCTACTAAAGATCGATAGAAGATTTGTGTGATCTTCCTGGTGACTAGGGTGTGTCTCTCAACACTAAAATAAACCACTCGGTGTATTCCTCCTGGAATCCACATAGCTCTCTCTCGTGAGATGTGCCTCTCTCATCATTGACAAGTCCATTTCTTCATAATTATGAATTAGGTCGCTTTACCCTTTCTTTATAGCTTCCCGAAACCCTAATTTGTTGTTGACCTATTTTTAGCTTATACGTGTTATTTTTAGCTGACTTTGATTTAAAATTTCTTTTAGTCACTTTTAGCTCAATGTCACTTTGGAATTATAACACCCCCGGCTAAAGTGACCTTTAGTAACCCTGTTTACCCTTGTATGGCCTTGGATATAGTCTAATGGGGTTGTTTAGACCATTAAGCCTCCTCTTTGGAAAGGGACATTACAATCTTCCCTTCCTGAAATTTCTTTTCCTCAAGAAATACCAATCCAGGGTGCTACAACACCTGCTCTCTCTCCCAAGTAGAATCCTCTACTCGAAGCCCTCTCCATCTGATCATACATTCTATGATGAACCTGCTCCTTAGTTTCCTCTCTCGGAACTCCAATACCTCCTCTGCAACCAACTCCAATTATCCCTCCTCATCCAATGGGGGAAGCTCGTCTGATGTGTTGATGAATTGTCCCACAAAAATCTTGAGGCAAGACACGTGGAATACATTATGAATCCTACTCCCCTCTAGAATCTCTATCCCATAAGCAACCTCGCCTACCCAACACATGATCTTGTAAGGTCCATAAAATCTAGGCTTGAGATTCTCGGCCCTACTCTTCTTCAAAGATGACTTTATGTAGGGTTGAAGTCTTAGGAAAACCAAGTCCCCAACCTCAAAGTTTC
>ML794979.1:565386-609102 GCA_009831015.1 Picea engelmannii | reverse complement strand
CATACCATATTTCTATTGCTTTCCAATGTTAATAATTTCTTTCTCAAACCTCACATGTTCCTCATGATTTTATTCACCTTGTATTACATGTTTGTGTTTATAGTGTATGTATCAATTCATTCTATAAATCTTAATATTATAATGTTTTTAATGTGAAAAAATTAAGAAAGGAAACATACCCAAGAAAACACAATAGTGAACTTCAACTTATCACTAAGAATTTCTTTCACAATATCATCATATTTTCAAATGCTTTACACTATTTTATTTTGAAAGTTATTTCACTTGATAATTTGCACTCTCTTGGTGTTGAGATCAATAAACCATATCAACTTTCTTGGTATTGTTTCTTCAATTAATGCATTGAATATTCTTTTGTTGTATTATGATTAAAATCAATACACCATATTGTTTTGGGTTATATCATTGTTGAAATCAATGCAACTACTCAATTTCTTTAAATCATTTTTCATTGTATCATCACTGAAATCAATGCAACTATTTGATTGTACTCTAAATCATTTTTTAATATATCATCATTGAAATCAATTCACTATATTTCTTTAAATTATATCATTGTTAAAACCAATGCAACTACTTAATCAGACATCATTTTATAAATGAATTGTCAATGGTCAAATTTATTTCATCTCCATCAAATTATACCATTACTATTTAACATGGCTCTCACTTGTCATATTAACAAGCCTTAGAACATTTTTAGCCACTTCATGAGATTGTACCTTGAAACTTTATATCGAGGCCTTTAAACTTAAGATAAAATTCATTATTTCAATTGGTTCAATAAATTGAGTTTTAGTTCCCCTCTTGCAACCCAGCGAAGGAAATTTGTTAATCGAAAAAATGGTTAAGAAACATTTGAATTGACATATAGTAGATATGATATATTTCATAGGACCACCATTGAAATATGCAATTTCATTTCATCTCATGGATTTCAAAGGTTGTAGAGAGATATATTTGAACTTAGATAAAAAAAAATGGATATCTCCTCTTTGCACTATATATAAGGTACAATGTAATGCATAATTAATAGTTAATTACATTAGGCATGGGTTGCATGTCATCCAACATTATTTTGTAATTCTTTCATAGGGAATACTTTAATTTTTCATCAATGTGCTCAACATTGTAGCCCTTTATCATATGTAGTAAAAAAAAACATATTTAATAATCACATATATATTAAGTTAGTATATTTGCATAATAAATGAAAGTATATTGATAAACTTACAAAGCACATTCTAATCATAAATATCTTTGCTTGACCCGAAGAATGTGTAGCAATTAATTTCTTTGTATCCATTCATGCCCATACATAACAAAACAAAAGATTAATTAAGTTTATCAATGTCTCGAAAATGACCACAACTATATGTCTATTGTACTACAATATATCAATAAATAAAGATAACAAGTTAAAAACATATGCATAAAAATAAATCATTACAACCATATGAAAATCAATAAATACAAGGATATATTATTTATTATGTTTGTAGTTTTTTATTGGCGTGTCTGTAATATCCCTTAACATGCTTGGTGATTTTTGCATGTGTGTATAGATAAATGAGTGTTTAAAACATATGAATAAGCATACAGATAGTGAATTACACAATAGAGTGAAAATAATATATTATGATATTTCTGTGGATTACAATGTCGTATGCGGCTAAATAAAATAAATATTTCAGCTAGATCAGAGACAAAAGGATCTTAGCCAGAATACAATAAGAAAACTAAAAAAATGATACTCGGTAATAGAAAAAAGTTTTTGGATCAATGGATAAGATATAGGATCTGCTGCAAGATACGACAACTCATACGACAACTGTTGCAAGTATGGAAAGTTCGCCCTGGTTGATAAACTCCTCGGATTTTCCTAGAAAATGTTTCAAATAGTGCATCCTGACCTCATGCACACTCTCGGTAGATGACCAACTGAATATCGACCCTCTGACGATCTGTACAAATCTCGGATGGATCCCACTGGGGAAATGTGTCCAAACTGCTTCTGGAAATTTCACCCTAGTGATTCCTCCGTCAAAATTGACTGATAAGGGTCTCAAACTGATCTCCCTAGGCTCCTATGAAATTAGTCAAAAGGTATTCTCATTGACTGGGACAAGTCGACTCACTAAGTCTCCTCAGAAGTTGCACCCTAACCCTGAAGAAGTGCGCCCTTGCTAGTGCAACCTGTGTAAATGCTACTAAAGATCGATAGAAGATTTGTGTGATCTTCCTGGTGACTAGGGTGTGTCTCTCAACACTAAAATAAACCACTCGGTGTATTCCTCCTGGAATCCACATAGCTCTCTCTCGTGAGATGTGCCTCTCTCATCATTGACAAGTCCATTTCTTCATAATTATGAATTAGGTCGCTTTACCCTTTCTTTATAGCTTCCCGAAACCCTAATTTGTTGTTGACCTATTTTTAGCTTATACGTGTTATTTTTAGCTGACTTTGATTTAAAATTTCTTTTAGTCACTTTTAGCTCAATGTCACTTTGGAATTATAACACCCCCGGCTAAAGTGACCTTTAGTAACCCTGTTTACCCTTGTATGGCCTTGGATATAGTCTAATGGGGTTGTTTAGACCATTAAGCCTCCTCTTTGGAAAGGGACATTACAATCTTCCCTTCCTGAAATTTCTTTTCCTCAAGAAATACCAATCCAGGGTGCTACAACACCTGCTCTCTCTCCCAAGTAGAATCCTCTACTCGAAGCCCTCTCCATCTGATCATACATTCTATGATGAACCTGCTCCTTAGTTTCCTCTCTCGGAACTCCAATACCTCCTCTGCAACCAACTCCAATTATCCCTCCTCATCCAATGGGGGAAGCTCGTCTGATGTGTTGATGAATTGTCCCACAAAAATCTTGAGGCAAGACACGTGGAATACATTATGAATCCTACTCCCCTCTAGAATCTCTATCCCATAAGCAACCTCGCCTACCCAACACATGATCTTGTAAGGTCCATAAAATCTAGGCTTGAGATTCTCGGCCCTACTCTTCTTCAAAGATGACTTTATGTAGGGTTGAAGTCTTAGGAAAACCAAGTCCCCAACCTCAAAGTTTCGCTTTATCATATGCCTATCTGCAACCATATTCTGTCAATTCTTCACTGTCTGCAGGTTCTCTTTTAGTAGCTTGAGAATCTCCTGACTCTCGGTGATCCAATCCTTGGCTTTGGGATCTCTTCTCTCCCTGAAAACCAAGTCCATCAAAGTGGGAGCATCATAACTGTACACTTCTCAAAATTGTGTCATGCCAATGGACATGTGGAAGGTGGTGTTGTATCAATATCCCCCTAGATGTAGCCACTTGACCCATGTTCTTTGTTTTCCACTCACATAGTTTCTCAAATACCCCTCAACCCACTTTTTGATTATCTCGGTCTCTCTATCTATCTGAGGGTGATAGCTAGTGTTGGGTGTCAACTTTATCCCCACCAATATAAACAACTCCCTCCAGAATGTACCAATAAACCAACTGTCCCTATCACTGATGATGTTCCTTGGCAACCCATGGATCCTGGAGACCTCCCTAAAGAATAACTTGGCCACCTAAACTATGCTATAATCTGTCAGTATGGAATAGAAATGAGTAAACTTGGTAAATCTGTTGACTACCACATAGATGCAGTCCTTACCTTGAACCTTGGGTAGGACTGTGATGAAGTCCATCGATATGCTCTCCCATTTCTGTTATGGAATGGGAAGTGGTTGAAGTAGTCCTACTGAAAGCGTATGCTCTTCCATGTTCTACTGACAAGTCACACACTCGATGATGTACCTCACAACATCCTTCTTGAGTCGCTTCCATGAGAACCTCTCTATGATTTGCCTATAGGTTTTGAAAAACCCCTAATGGCCTTCCAGTGGTGAATCATGAACTGCTACTAGGATCTTCTTCTTGATCCCTGAACCTGAGACTACGTAGACTCTGTTGTTGTATAATATGACATCGTCAATGACCCTATACATGTCATCCTAAACCTGTCCATCCAAAACCTTGCAAGCGAACTTGTTCTTGGAATATTCCACTAACAAGTGGGATTTCCAATCCGTTGAAACCTCCATCAAAGAACATGTTGAAGGTCTCCTAGACAATGCATCAACCACAATTTTCTTATTCCCCTTGACATACTCTATGTCGAAATCAAAGGCCTACACCTTCTCCACCCATTTGTGTTGGTACTCACTAATATCCTTCTACTCATGGAAATAGTTTAAGTTGTTGTGATCTGTTTTGACCACGAATTTGTTGCCCACCAAATATTTTCTGAATTTTGTCAAGGCATGCATGATTGCCAATATTTCCTTGTCATAAATAGAGTACAACCTCTGAGGTTGAATGATATTCTTTCTCTAAAACACAATGGTGTGTTCTCCTTGCATCAAAACTACCCTAATACCCTCGCTAGACACATCACACTCTAATACAAATGGTAAAGTGAATTTTGGTAATGCTAGAACTAGACATGTGCCCATGACTTTCTTCATGTGATAAAAGTTTTCCTGTGACTCTTCGGTCCAGATGAAATCCCCATTTTTGGTGAGATCTGTAAGTGGTGCTCCAAGCTGAGAAAAAAACCTGACAAACTTCATGTAATAGTTGCATAGCCCAAAGAATCTCCTCAACTCTGTCACATTCCTGGTTGTTTTCCAATCCAGAATGGCCCTGATCTTCTCATGGTGCACCTGTACCTCATCCATGTGCCTCATATGCTCCTACCATGTATTGTTGTAGACCAATATGTTGTCTAAGAAAACCAAGACTAATTTCCTCAACTAATCCCTAAATATGTGGTTCATGCAAGACTGAAATGTAGCCAGTGCATTGGTTATCCTAAATGGTATAACCAAGAACTCAAAATGACCAAAGTGGCATTTGAATGTTGCATTCTCTATCTTGTCCTGCAATCAGATGCTGATCTGATTATATCTAGAGAGTAGATCAATCTTCTAGAAGAAAAATACCCCATGCAGTTCATCCATCAACTCATTGACGTGAGGGATAGGATATCATTTCTTGATGGTTTTCTTTTTCAAGGCTCGGTAATTGATGCACATCCTCATGGTACCATCCTTCTTCAAAACTAAGACAATTGAAGAAGCGAATGGACTACTGCTAGGTATGATGTGTCCCATCGCTAGCAATTCCTTAATTTATTTCTCTATCTCATCCTTGAAACACCTAGGATGATGATAGGGTGGTGTGATAATAGGCTTGGCCCCCTCCTCCAACTCAATGGTGTGCTCAAACCCCCTGTCAGCTAGTCTCCCTAGTGGAATCAAACCAAAAACTTGTTGATGTCATCCCAACAAGTTCATGACATCTATCTGATACTGTTGTCGATCCTATGGATCCCTCTGCGTATTTATCAAGAACTTTACGGCATATGCTACCTCCCCAATATTCAATATCCTCTCCATCCTATTGGTTGAAACTATCTTGGGTGCCCCTGACGACATGCCCCTTAGAACAATCCTCTTCCCGTCACTGTATTTGAGCCCCGTCTCCAAGGTTTGGTAGTTGGTGGTAATTTTACCCTATGTAATCAACCACTAGACTCCCAACACCACATCTGTGTTAGATATGTCAACTACATCAATGTTTCTCTCATAGTGTAGTTACCTAACTTTATCTCCAAGTTCGGAGCTCTGTCCAGACAGTCCACTGTATGACCATCTACTTTTGCAACATCAAACCCCTCAAAATTCTCTGTATGAAGTACCTGCCTTGATACTAATGAAGCATGAATGAATTTATGGGTGGCCCCACCATATATTAGAGAGATTTCCCATTGTCACTAAATATTCCCTTTGATCTGGAGGGTGTCATACCTGGGTAAACCAGAAAGGGTCTCTATGACTCCCACGTTTGATGGTTTCTATCTGTTAGCTTTCATAGGAGGATGTGGTACTACCGATGGGTGGGTCCCTATTGGTGTCAGTGTTCTACAGGAAATATAATCCTTTTTCTGTGATGGATCCTCTTCTGATCTAGTGGATCCACTGTTCTGCTCCTCCTCCTCACTATACACACTGACTACTGCCACCTTAATATAATGGATCTCTCCCTTTCCCATGCACCTATGGCCTAGGACCCAAGGGTCCTTGCAAGTGAAGAAAAGATTCTTCCTCATAATTTCTCGCCTCATCTCATCATCTAACTTCTTCTTTCCCTTCCACTCTCTCTGGAATGGTTTGTTGTCTCGGTCCCTCTGTGGTATGAAGGATTTGGAAAAGGGTTTAGTCTTCGGTATTGATTTTTCCAAATCTCGAGTGCATAAGATGGCATCACGCAAAGTGTAAGGAATGCATGCCTTCACCCATCATCTCAAGGGTTCTGTAAGCCCCTCTGTAAATAAAATAATCAACCTCGTCTCTGATATATCTTTCACTTCCACTACTACCCGTTGAAACTATGTGATGAATGCCTCTATTGTGCTAGTTTTTCTCAACTGGGATAGATTCCTAAATTGGATCTCTCGATCCCTCATATCAAACCTGTCTAGGAGTATCTCTCTAAACTCCTTGTAGGAATTGATGTTACTGTGACCCAATGTCACCAGTCCATGATGCCACCACTCGTGTGCCTCACCCTCCAAGTTTAGGGTAGAGAAACTGATGGCCTCTGTCTCAGTCCTCTAGTTGAGCTTGTAGTACGTGTCTATATTTTTTACCCAAGCTCTGGAAGTTCATTTGGATGAACCTTCAAAATAAGGTATGGTGATTTTACCAAATTTTCGAATGAAAACCAGGTTATTGCTCTGCTGCTCCTGCTCTCCTCCTCTCCGAGGCTCTCTAGGAAAGTTCCTAAGTTTGAGTCCACAGTACTTGAACAAGGTCATATCTTGATAGAAGTCACAAAACAATGATGCATACTCCCTCCTATACTCTACAATGTCCCCTACCTAAGTGGGTGGCCTCTGTGCTATTTATAGTTGTGTTGTTGTTGGGGGTGGCCTTTGGAAACTAGGGAACAATGATCTAGGAATCCTACTTGAAGAGGTGTATGTGCGAGTAGGTGAATGGTGTATACTTCTTACCCATAATTTCCCTTGCATTGCATGTGGGGCTTGTCTGCCTTGGGTTCCCACTATATCCAACCTATCAGCCATCTGCACCAAATACTAAGTCATGGCCTGCTGACTGACTACCAAATTGTTGAGTACGTACATGAAGGTTTCCTATGGTTCCATGGGAGCCTTTAAACTACCCTTTGGTATCTCATATTTGCCTCCCAACATCCTCTTGTTGAACAACAAAGAGTGGGGGGTGAATCAGTTGTTATTGTGCTTAAACAATTATGCCCATTTTAAACTCTTTACAAAACACTCAATGACGATCACAATAATGTAGGGAAGTAAGCAATATAATATTCATCATCAATCACACACATGAAATATACAGAGATAGACATTTCCTAAGGAAACCCATAAAGGGAAAAACCTCTTCTTCTTGATATGATAAGTAATCTTTATTTTCTGTACATTATCATTCTTATGAGCACCAACTCCTTTTGAGGCTACCACCTCTTTTTTACAAGAAACAACTTTTTGAGAGCACCAACTCTCTAGTTTATCTAGCACCCACTAGAAGGAAGCACAAAATGCCTGAGTGTTCCAGCACCAACTGGATGGAAGCACCAACTTCCAGTTACACTGGAACCAACCTCTATAACAGAGAACACTAGTTCTCCCTTGCACCACCCTACCACCCTAGTTTTTCTGGTTGCAACCAGATGGAAGCTACAACTTCCTATGTTCAAGCACCCACTTGAAACTATGAGGTCAACAATCCTCCCTAGCACCTCCCTACCACCCTGAAATATAAATCTTTTCTTTTCATAAATTTATCACAGGATACAATATTTATCAATGGTTTACCAGTCTCATCACTGTTCTGCTACACTGCTCTGCTCTGCCTGCATCAGTGTCTTCATTCTTGCATCTTATTGACCTTTCTAATATTGTTCTCTGTCTCTACATGCGCAACTCAACTTTCTCTTTCTCTCTCAGATATGCATCTTTGTTCTATGTATTTCTTCTGCGCTTTATTCTCTGTGTATTATTTCCATTCTATGCGCTATGCCTCTTCTATGCATTTCAGCTACTACAATCAACATGCTTCCACCCACATGAAATAAATCTCAACAGAAGCAACCATCTCTTCTCTGTTATGCGTATATTTATCATTCCAAATACTCTGCCAGATCATACACCTAACTCTTCGTTCTCTCTAGCAATCATGCTGAGTCTGTTCTTCATCAGTGGTCATTATCCCGAGATTCTTTGGCTTCTCTGATAGTTACAGTCTTTGATGCTTTTCCTTCTTTCAATTGTCTCTATGATGAGTCTTCATCCCACTGGTAGTTCCCTAGAGACTCTTTAATTCCTCTGGTGATCACCCTGAAGCTCTTCTAATTCTCTGGCGGTTATGTTGAGTGTGTTCATCATCAGTGGGCATTATCCTGAGATTCCTTGGCTTCTCTGGCAGTCAAAACTCTTCGTATTCTATGTTAGTTATAGCCAATCGTCTTTGGATTCTTTGTCTTCTAAGCCCCTTCCTTCACGTGACCACTGGCGGTGATTGAATGCCTATTCAAAAGGCGCTTCCTGATCTCAGTCTAGTGAGCACTAGTTCCTTTTCATGATATGACCTTGGGCTATGAACTTCACGTGACCATGCAATTACGGACGCATCCATAGGAAATTTGAGGGAAGCCCTCTTTTCACCTCGCAATTCACTACGAGACTCCATTCATCCTTTCTTGAAAACTGTGGTTTTGATTGCGGCCTGCTCATGAAAAAATAACCCGAGCATGTTCTGGCCCTACAATGTGATGGGACGGTCTATCTTATCATCTGGTGATCCTGAAACAGACGGATCAGATCGGACGGTTTATTTCACGGAAACAAATCAATGGTTAGATTTAATCCTTACACTCATCCTTTCATTGTTCAATCTGACGACCTGGACTTAATTAAATATTGATATGGACGACTATCAGAACTTCACCCTTCGGAACTTTAGGATTTCAAATTTTCAAACTTACACTATCCTTCCAATGTATTATGATCAACGTTTGAGAATACACCTGAAGTGATCTTTCATATTAGATGACTCATTTCCTTGCTGAGGTGGCCTGCTAACGTGGATGAGACATGTAGGTAGTGTAGTGGAGTGTGGAGGTAGAGCGCAGTAGTGGAGTGTGACATGTAGTAGGTAGTGGAGTGTGACGTCAGAGCATAGAGGTGGTATGTATGAGTGGTTTTGTGGTTTAATCGGAGGGGGGGTTAGGCGGTAAGTGGTAATGAGTGAGGGGGGTCCAATTTAATAGGAAGGTGACACGTATGAGGGTCCAACATGGAAAATAACACCAACTAGGACCCCCCCCCCCACAGTTAAAGACAAAAAGGTCGGGGGGGGTTCGATATTCCCTATCAACCATAGATCTGGGTGCATGATTATCACCCACTGAGATTAGTGCACCCTTTAACTTATCCTGTCCTTCCACTTTAGAATGATCTAGCAACTGTGATATTCTTTGGATGATCGGACGATCGAGTTTTACTTCATCTCTTTGGTATTCGATGATTTCAAATCTCAAACTAAAACTCTCGAAGTGAGATTTTTCCGGAGAGTAAGCTCTTGACATATTTATACCAAAAATGGATGACATTCATTGGATCAGGATATTAGATCAACGACCCGATCTGTTTTTGATGCAACTCTTCTATCTTATCTTGTCCTTCCACTTAGAATGATCCAACGACTGACAAGAATTTGGGTTTGATCTGACGGCTGACGGGTACTCAGATAATGAAATTCTCAACCCTTTAGTCCCATTTAACTTACCCTTCAATTAAATCGATCTGACGACTAACGAATATTCAGGTGACCGTGATCTCAGATTTCAACCCTTTCTTATCCTATCCTTCCACTAATTCAATCTGACGGTCATCGCATTTTCTCCAGATCCGATGGTCCACGTTCATTTCGGATTTCGAGCTTCGGGTAATTCAAATTTCAAGTTGCCAACTCTTCTAAAGTGAGATTCCCCGAATGATAACCTCCTCACAACTTTTGACGTGAACTAGATGTTGTTCGTTGATCATGTTCTTAGATCGATGGCTCGATCTATCTTCGATGCTGATCTTCTGGCTTATCTCCACGAGGTGACTTAGACTCTCGTTCTTCATATGAACACTTCCAAGCCTCTATCCTTCCTGAGCTTGATTCCTTTTCCTATACTTCGACCCTCCTCCTTCCTATGAACACTTCCAAGCCTCTATCCCTCCTTAGCTTGATTTATTTTCCTGTTTTCCATCGATGCTGATGTTATTGCCATCAATAAAATGTACATGCATTCCTGTAAATCATGTCGACAATCTCTCCCTTTGGCATTGATGGAAACCCTAAAAGGTTGCACTATTCTTCTTGGACCTCCAACTGTAGCATCCATAGAACACGTTTTCTCCCCTTTTGACATCAATTTCAAAAAAAAAATGCCCCCCTGAGCTGTTGCAGTACCTTTTGGAGGTATCATATATTCAACCAACAAATACTCCCCCTGACAGGATGGACCCTCTTAGGTTGTTAATGGGGTCATGTTGTTGGGAAAAACTCCCTACAGACTAGCAAATAGAGTTCAGACTTTGCATGCAGATATAACTGATGAGAAATTACCTTCTACCTTCATCCCTAGATTTAAATCCCCTTTTCTTAGTAAATGCATGGAAAGATCAACCTACCTCGTTCCCGGTGTTTGATGTCGATCCTCTGTTGTGCTTGATTACTCGTTCGCAATAATCCTTCCAAAGCTTACCTGCATCCAAGATAAGCAACAACTATGCATGCATACTACTTATATACTAATGGGTTAGAAATCCAAAACATGTACTAATCAAACCATAAAAAGTTTATGAATTGGGACGGGAAAAGTACTTTCTTTATTACTTTGAATGAGTCAACTTACAAAAGTTGAGACCGGCCAATGCTCCGCGAACTTGATCCTGGGCTCCTCTTCTTCTATCCTTCAACTGCTTTGCTTTGAATCTCCTCTGGCACAACGAAAGGATAAAGGGTTGGGACAATGGGAATACGTAAATGGGCAGAGTTTCTTTGCTATATTTTTCCTCCTTCCAAATGGGACCCCTACCCCTTCTTTTATAGGCTAGAAGGAGCTAGGTATTTGGATGAACCCTCGACCATGCATGGTAGGGAGTTTCAGTTAAGTCACCCATATCTTTTTGCTCCGTCGACAACTTTCCTATTTTCGCGCTTTTGTAGGTACACGCGGGTTGTTTTGGGTCAGCCAGTGTGTACACGCATGCAGTAATGGATTAGGGCGCGTGGGCCTTTATAAAAGAGGATTTTCAAAGAGTTGTACAACAGTTCTTTGGAAAATAAGGGATATGAGTTAGCCTGATGCTAGGTAAGCATGTGTGGTGCAATTTAGGGTTATAACAGATGCCCCCTAATGTGTGAGGTCAGAAGAGCATCTGATGGCCGAAATACATTACCAATATTTATTGATGTGCTGAATGATTAATCCCAAGGATAAGGAACTGGGAGGTGCTGTCTGCAACATAACAAATGTCTCACCGAGGCGGGCATACCCATGCTCGGGATAAAATAGAATCATGGCTACCAATCAAATACAGTGTAGATCCATGTCAAATAACTATAAAGAGTGGCCGCGAACAATACACAGTGGAGCTACATCTCAAAATCAGAAAGATATACATATAGAGTATCGATCTTCCAGAAGTTGATTCGGCCTGATGGTTGGAGATGAGATCTTTAGAGCTCAAGCAACAACTTCAAAATCTTCAAAACTCAGGTAGGAGTGTAATATGAGTGTACGACTACACTACCCAGAGGTCTTCGACGACTCATCGGTCATGGACTTGATAATCGTGATGATCACACTGAAGGATTCAATGATTTCGAACAAGGACTTGATTGGGTGTTCAAGATGGCCGGGCATGAGGACAAGAGACATATTGTAGAGGGACCAACTCAGGCTGGGTGACAAACTTCCCTTGGATAATAGCACAAAAAATAATGAGACTCAGGAAGCATGTATGTTAATCGTAAGTCTACGAAGCAGGAGGCAACACAAACTCTCCATATGTTTGGAAGGATAACCAAACGGTGGAGGACACAACTCTATATAGCGAGAAAAGATTCTGAAGGTCATACTACATCCCATAGTCTGATGAACCAATAGACAGATGTGCTTTATCCAAGGGTGACTCATTATGCTGCCAATAAAGAAAATACTTTTCCCTTCCTCTTTTTGGGGTATATTTGATTTTTTTTGTTCTTTTCAATAATTGTGGAAAAAGAATAAACGAATATTATGTTACAAAGGAGGAACGAGTGTTGCAAACATACAAGCTCGAGGCACAAGGACAATACTAATGTTCAAGTAGAATGACACTCGGGAAAATTCCTCCGAAGGCCAAAGGTGTTAAGACGCAGAAGAAAACTGTAACAAGGCTGGTGTATAAGGTATGCAAAGGTTGATAAAACACACAATGGTAACGTCCTTCAATGTAAGTTTAACGAGCCTAGAGAAGGTAATATCGGTGGTTTTTCATATTTAGAGAGTCTGAAAAAACATAAAAGGAGACTCCATTGGAGTACTTTTTTCGAAGATAGTCTAGTCATTTCAAAAAAGGGTAAACTAGCACCGATTAGACGTCGATTCAAAACCATTTTAATGAGTGGGACAAGGACAAGATCACTCGGCTATTTTTTCATTTTTAAGGAGTCTAAAAAAAGATTAACTATGGACTCCATCAAGAATGTTCTTCTGGACCAATTTAACGAGTGTGAAAGAATAAGGTCACTCAATAATCTTTTCAATTTTAGGGAGTCTAAAAAGAGCTTAACTATGGAATCCGTGGGGTTTCTTTTTTGTAATTTTAGTCCCTCGGGCCCGAAAAAGGGATAAAATTATACCTGAGAGTACTCTTCTAAAGAACGAAAGTTCCATAGAGTATACCTTTGTTCGTACAGTTGACTGTCCAGACCGAAAAAGGGGTAAAATACCACCGGACAGACGTGACTTCAAATTTCAGTTTAGCGAGCGTGAAAGGCCACAAGATCGCTCGACAATCTTTTCATGTTTAGAGGGTCTGAAAAGGGCTTAAAATGAGACCCGTTATTTTTTGGGAGTCTTGAGGGTGAAATCAAGAGCGAAGAAGAATCATGCAAATGAGGCTCAAACTCATATTCAGGAAATACTATAAGGACTCCCGAGCCTACAGTGTTTTAGAGATGGCATGGACACCATAATGCAACCAAGACCTACCTAGGGCATCCGTGTTCTAGTAAGCTCTACGACCAAGTTGCAACACTTCTAAAGCAAATACGATGGTTTTGTGTCACAACCTGATGGGATCGATCCTATGGCAGAGGAAAAAGACAACGAGACACAAAAGTCGAGGTAATAACCTAACCTATATGCTCAAGTTGATTCTTGGAAAAAATTTCATGGACCGTCAAAATCTTCTCAAAACTCAAAAAAAGTGTCCCAATACCCGATCAAATCCCTCCCATATAACTCCCGAATCACTCTAAATGGTTTTTGGTATAAAGAAATTGATTAGGGAGGCCAAAAAAGTGACAAAAAGAGGCCAAAAAGTCTATAAATAGAAGTTGGAAGCTCATTATTAGCATTGCTGATTTGGAAATTAACTCTGGAGCCAAAAGACCCCCTTTGATAAAAACGGTGATTCCGGGAGCTACAGTGGACGAAACGAACTTCCTCTTGGATCAAGTAAGTACAAACTCCCCTATTTAGCTATTCAATTCTTCAATTTTTCTTTTGAGTTTGTTTTTTGGGTGGGCGTCGAGCTTTAAAAGGTTAGCCCTAGGTCCACGCGAGTTGTCCTTGGACAAGCCGCGTGTACATTCGGGCAGAGTAAACCCTGCCAGCGTGTACACGCGATTGTCACCTAGACAACACGTGTGGACCCCTCCTTTATAGGTAAAAGAAACAAACAACCCTTACTAAACCTCCTGAACTTTGTTGTGTTGGCAGGATGTATGTCCACTGGAGGGAAAGGGAGCATGAAGCAATCAGTGAGTTGGTTGCGGGAGATCCGAATGTCGTGGCCGTGTTGATGCAATGTGGTTTACTTAAGTTCTTCCTGTGTCCATTTATGTGAGAAAAACCAAGACTACTGAATGCCTTGATTGACTACTAGCACCCTGATGCAGAGGCCTTCATGCTAGAGGGGCAATCACTAGTGCCCACCACCGAGGATATCTACTTTTTGACTGGCCTCTCAAGGAGAGGAGAACCAATCAATTTCAGGATGTTTCCTGCGGGGTCGATTAACATATCAGAACTGATAGCCCTGCACTGTGAGGCTGGGACTAACCGTTTGAGCTCCCAAGTTCCCATCAGTAAGATCACTGACCTATTGCTGCAAGCGATATTATTGCTTATTGGGCAGATTACTGACTCAGCAGCCTTGCATCAGGCATCTCGCGCATAGATGAACTGTGCTATCCAGTGCTTGAATGCACAGATTTTTGACTGGAGTACCACACTACTGGAATGTATGAAGAGGCAATTGACAGATTGTCAGCAACAGACACAGAGGAACTTCGGGTTCGGGACGATTTTGTGTTCATTCTTCTTTGAGAGAGTTCCGAGATTTAGTCCTCGAGAAGTGGTATGAGGACATCAGGCCTCTTTTCCTAGAGTATGTAGATGGAAAGTATTACTGTCGTGACAAGGTGGTGGAAGGACCAATGAGTCCTTCGATGATGAATTTTTTACATGGCTATCGTGACAGATCCCTGTGATCAAGGATTACCCATATGCAGGGATCGAATTTTCTAGAGATCCCGAGATACTCGTGCCTCCTGGTGAGGAGTGAGGGGAGATGGGTAAGTCTCCACCTTTGTAGTTTTTTTTTGTTGTATATGTAATTTTTATGTCGTTTTTGTTATATATATCATTTTTTTTATATGCCAGAGTATTTGATGGATATACGTTTGTTGTATGCAGATGTGGGACCAGTGAGACCTGTCGATTTTGCACGGAACACACATCGTTCTCGGCCAGAAACCGCAGTTTCCGCTGCCGAGGGACCAACAGTAGCAAGAAACCTCCCAGCCGGGGAGGCTAAGAGGGTACTTAGACGATTTGAGCAAAACTTCACTGCACTGACTCGCACAGTCCTGATGGCAGAGATAGAGGACCTGCCGCCATCCATGTAGCCTCATGTAGTGGGGGCACCTCAGACGTGGGTCTGATTGTTTAGGCATTTAGCCCATGCTGTGGACCAATATAACAGGGCCCATAGGCCCTGAACCTATTTAGACTTTTTAAGTGCCACGAGCACTACTTGTATATATTTTTTGAGGGCATAAACCCTATGACTCGTTATTGGTCCTATTTTTGAGGCACTTATGTCCATCTATGTACTCTGGTTACTTTATGATGTTATATATGGTTTTTTGATTTTTTGTGTCTTATGGATCATGTGTGAAAAAATGTATTTACATGTTTATGTCAATGTTCTTTCATATGTGTGCAAGATGCCAATCTAAAATTTGATTAGCTAGAGTATCTGTAATTTGGTTTAATCTCCTAGGAACATGAAAATATGTAATATAATCAAAGTTTTGTTCTAAGAGACATACCCTAAGGAATCGTCGGTGTAAGGATGGATCATGAACCCGGTATACTCTGTTTAGCTGAGACACAACCAGTTGAGCGTCGAGATAGACCCAAAGATGAGAGATACCCAATGACAAGGCGTCACGAAGCAACTCAATAACTGCACTATACTCGGTGACATTATTTGTGGTGTCACCTAAGCATATACCTCCAGAAGATAACAACTGGCCCTGGGGAGTAAAGATTACCCAAGCTACAGAGGCAAGCCTCTGAGTGTGCCGACTAGCACCGTTTGCATACCCAACGAACACCTCGGAATCACTTGACATCTGCCATATTGACGAAAGATAACATCAATGGCACGTCCATAACCCTTAAAAGAAACTAAAAAGTAATAGTACAAAGACTATACATAATTTACAAAAAGTTACCCACAGTGACCTGCCTATGAGTAATACTTCTTGAGGTAGAGCCCATTTTTAGGCTCCGCCAAAGCATTCCCTTCAAAATCAACCAGATGATAAGCGTCGTTTTTTAATACCTCTTTTATGATGAAAGGTATGAACCACATGGGTTTGAATTTTCCTGCCCCCAGGGGGGTCCTTATCTTGGTCGTAGACCAGGACAAGGTCGCCTTCAGAGAAAATTCAAGGATGAACAAACCTATCATACTAACACTTGACCTTATGTTTGTGAGCCTCATTGGCCAAGGCCGCATCACGACACTGCTCAAGGTGTACTAATCGTTCTTCAAGTGGAGAAGTGTCGGGAAATAATTGTACTGCCAATTTTAGAGATGGGATTTGACATTCGATGGGAAAGACTGCCTCCAGCCCGTAAATGAGTTGAAAATGTGAGAAATCGGTTGCAGTCTTAATAGATGTTCGGTAAGCCCATAATGCTGAGTATAACATCAAATGCCAATTTGACTTGGCTGAGTTGATAGTTCGTTGTAGAATAGTCTTAAGAGTTTTGTTTATAGCTTCCACCTGCCCATTGTCTTGGGGGTAGTAGGGTGATTAATTTTCTTGCCGTAACCCAAGCTTTGATGTTAATTTGGTCATCATTTGGTTCTGAAAGTGACTACCATGGTCAGTGACAATATCTCTTGGGTCGCCGAACCTTGCTATGATCTAGTTGAATAAAATGAGAGTTGCAGTCTCTCCATCATCTTTAAATGTTGTCATAGCTTTGACCCACTTAGTGAAGTAGTCTACAACTATGATGATATAGCGGTGCCCCCTTGTTGAAGGGGGGTTGCAAGTAGTGTAATCAATCCCCCACTTGGTGAAGGGACCAATTGTGATGACAGGAAACATGGGAGTGGGATGTGCCCTCATCTTCCGAGAGAATATTTGGCACGGATGGCACTTCTTGACCGATTCTATACAATCTTTGATAAGTGTCGACTAGAAGTAACCTGCTCGTAGAGTCTTTTGGGTTGTTGCCAACCTAGACAAATGACCGCCACAAGATTCGGTATGGCAATCGTTGAGCATGATGACTACCTACTCATGTGTGAGACATCGACGTAAGATGCAGTCGACACCTCTCCGATACAACGTATCATCGAGTATGAGATAATTCTTAGCCTAATGGCGTATACACCAACGCTTATAACGAGAAGAAGAAGTGGGGAACTTCAAAGTCTGGATATATATAAGTATATCTCTGTACCAGGGATCTAAAGATGTGATCAAAAACATATCTCCTCGGATAGGCGATTCTTCATGCACAACGTCACCTGACTCAACCGGAAGTTCCGAAATAAGCTTTGCGAAGACCAATGACTTTTTGGACTTTGCTGAAACAAAGTCTAAATCAAACTCTTGGAGAATGACTATCCATATACTGATTTTTCTGCCTATTACCCGTCGTTAACATGTACTAGAATGGATTCACAACAGCAATGACAGTGGTCTTGTGAAACAAAACATAATGACGTAACCGTTGAACAACATGAACTGCTGCCAACGCAAGTTTTTTGATATGAGAATAATTGAGTTCCGGTCCTACGAGGCCTTAGATTAGGTAATAGATCACGTATTCTGAGAACAGATCATCTTCCTGAACTAAAACCATGCCAATGGTTGACTCAAACGAAATAAAAAAAAAATGATATATATAACAAAAATGACATAAAAATTACATATACAACAAAAAAAACTACAAAGGTGGAGACTTACCCATCTCCCCTCGCTCCTCACCAGGAGGCACAGGTATCTCAGGATCTCTAGAAAAGTCTATCCCTACATATGGGTAATCCTTGATCACAGGGATCTGTCGCGATAGCCATGAAAAAAAGTCACCATCGAAGGACTCATTGGTCCTTCCACCACCCTATCGCGGCAGTAATACTGCCCATCTACATACTGCAGGAAAAGAGGCCTGATGTCCTTGTACCACTTCTCGAGGACTAAAGCTCGGAAATCTCTCAAAGAAGAATAAACACATTCTTTTTGAGTTTTGAGAAGATTTTGACGGTCCATGAAATTTTTTCCAAGAATCAACTTGAACATATAGGTTAGGTTATTACCCCGACTTTTGTGTCTCATTGTCCTTTTTCTCTACCATAGGATCGATCGCATCAGGTTGTGACATGGAAATGTCGTATCTTCTTTAGAAGTGTTGCAACTTGGCGGTAGAGCTTGTTATCCTTCCAAACACTGTAGGCTCGGGAGTCCTTATAGTCTTTCCTGAATATGAGTTTGAGCCCCATTTGCATGATTCTTTTTCGCTCTTGATCTCATCCTCAAGACTCCCAAAAAATAACGGGTCTCCTTTTAATCCCTTTTCAAACCCTCTGAACATGAAAAGATTGCTGAGCGATCTTGTGGCCTTTCACACTCGCTAAACTGAAATTTGAAGTCACCTCTGTCCGACGGTAGTTTACCCCTTTTTCGGTCCGGACGGTCAACTGTATGAACAAAGATATACTCTATGAAACTTATGTTCTTTAGAAGAGTACTCTCAGGTATAATTTTATCCCTTTTTTAGGCCTGAGGGACTAAACTTACGAAAAAGAAACACCACGGAGTCCATAGTTAAGCTCTTTTCAGACTCCCTAAAATTGAAAAGATTGTCGAGTGACCTTATTCTTTCACACTCATTAAATTGGTCCAGAAGAACATTCCTGACGGAGTCCATAGTTAAGCTTTTTTCAAACTCCTTAAAAATGAAAAAATAGCCAAGTGATCTTGTCCTTGTCACACTCGTTAAAATGGTTTTGAATCAACACCTAATCGGTGCTAGTTTACCCTTTTTCGAACCAACTAGACTATCTTCGAAAAAGGTACCCCAATGGAGTCTCCTTTTATGTTTTTTTAGACTCTCTAAATATGAAAAACCACCGAGCTTACCTTCTCTGGGCTCGTTAAACTTACATCGAAGGATGTTTACCATTGTGTGTTTTATCAACCATGTTTTCATACCTTATACTCCAGCCTTGTAACAATTTGCTTCTGCGTCTTAACACCTTTGGCCTTCAGACGATTTTTCCCGAGTGTCATTCTACTAGAACATCAGTCTTGTCCTTGTGCCTCGAGCTTGTATGTTTGCAACACTCGTTCCTCCTTTGTAACGTAATATTCCTTTATTCATTTTTCCACAATTATTGAAAAGAACAAAAAAAATCAAATATACCCCAAAAAGAGGAAGGGAAAAGTATTTTCCTTATTGGCAGCATAATGAGTCGTCCTTGGATAAAGCACATCTGTCTGTTTGTTCATCAGACTATGGGATGTAGTACGACCTTAGGAATCTTTTCTCGCTATATAGAGTTGTGTCCTCCACCGTTTGGTTATCCTTCCAAACATATGGAGATTTTGCGTTGCTTCTTGCTTCGTAGACTTATAATTAACATACATGCTTCCTGAGTCTCATTATTTGTCGTACTATTATCCAAGGGAAGTTTGTCACCCAGCCCGAGTCAGCCCCTCTGCAATATGTCTCTTGTCCTCATTCCCAGCCATCCTGAACACCCAATCAAGTCCTTGTTCGAAATCATTGAAGCCTTCAGTCTGATCATCACGATTATCAAGTCCATGACCGACGAGCCGTCAAAGACCTCTGGGTAGTGCAGTCGTACACTCATATTACACTCCTACCTGAGTTTTGAATATTTTGAATTTGTTTCTCGAGCTCTGAAGATCTCATCTCCAGCCATCATGCCGAATCAGCTTCTGGAAGATGGATACTCTATATGTATATCTTTTTGATTTCAAGATGTAGCTCCGCTGTGTATTTTTCGCGGATACTCTTTATAGTTATTTGACATGGATCTACAGTGTATTTGATTGGTAGCCATGATTCTATTTTATCCCGAGCATGGGTATGCCCACCTCGATGAGACATTTGTTATTTTTTAGACGACACCTCTTGGTTCCTGATCCTTGGGATCAATCGTTCGGCACATCAGTAAAGGTTGGTAATGTATTTTGGCCATCAGATGCTCTTCTGACCTCACACATTAGGGGGCATCTGTTATAACCCTAAATTGCACCACACATGCTTACCTGGAATTAGGCCAACTCATATCCCTTCTTTGCCAAAGCATTGCTGAACAACTCTTTGAAAATCCTCTTTTATAAAGGCCCACGTGCCCTAATCCATTATTGCACTTGTGTACACACTGGCTGACCCAAAACAACCCGCGTGTACCTACAAAAGCACGAAAATAGAAAAGTTGCCGATGGAACAAAAAGATATGGGTGAGTTAACTGAAACTCTCGGTCATGCATGGCCGAGGGTTTGTCCAAATACCTAGCTCCTTCTAGCCTATAAAAAACTCCTTTTAGCCTAGGAGTCTCCTTTTATGTTTTCTCAGACTCTTTGAATATGAAAAACCAACAAGCTTACCTTCTCCAGGCTCATTAAAATTACATCGAAGGACGTTACCATTGTGTGTTTTATCAACCGCGTTTTCATACCTTATATGCCAGCCTTGTAACAGTTTTCTTCTGCGTCTTAACACCTTTGGCCTTTGGAGGATTTTTCCTGTGTGTCATTCTACTAGAACATCAGTCTTGTTCTTGTGCCTCGAGCTTGTATGTTTGCAACACTCGTTCCTCCTTTGTAATGTAATATTCCTTTATTATTTTTCCACAATTATTGAAAAGAACAAAAAAATCAAATATACCCCCAAAAGAGGCAAAAGAGGAAGGGAAAATTATTTTCTTTATTGGCAACATAATGAGTCACCCTTGGATAAAGAACATATGTTTGTTTTTTCATTAGACTATGGGATGTAGTACGACCTTAGGAATCTTTTCTCGCCATATAGAGTTGTGTGCTCCACCATTTGGTTATCCTTCCAAACATATGGAGAGTTTGTGTTGCCTCCTGCTTCATAGACTTATGATTAACATACATGTTGCCTGAGTCTCATTATTTGTCGTGATATTATCCAAGGGAAGTTTGTCACCCAGCCTGAGTCGACCCCTCTACAATATGTCCCTTGCTCTCATGCCTAGCCATCATGAACACCCAATCAAGTCCTTGTTCGAAATCATTGAAGCCTTCAGCCTGATCATCACGATTATCAAGTCCATGACCAACGAAAATCGTCGATCATCCGTGCCCGAAAATCGTATATAAGTAGTATGCATGCATAGTTGTTGCTTGTCTTGGATGCAAGTCATCTTTGGAAGGAGTATTGCGAATGATTAATCAAGCACAACGGAGGATCGACATCAAACGTCGGGAATGAGGTAGGTTGATCTTTCCATGAATTTACTAAGAAAAGGGGATTTAAATCTAGGGATGAAGGTAGAAATTAATTTCTCTTCGGTTATATCTGCATTCAAAAAGTCTGAACTCTATTTGCCCGTTCATAGGGATTTTTTCCCAATCGGTCAACTCCCCTTTATCCGTGTACTTTCTACCTTCATCCCTAGATTTAAATCCCCTTTTCTTGGTAAATGCATGGAAAGATCAACCTACCTTGTTCTCAACGTTTGATTTCGATCCTCCGTTGTGCTTGATTACTCGTTCGCAATAGTTCTTCCAAAGCTTACCTACACCCAAGACAAGCAACAACTATGCATGCATAATACTTTTATACTAATGGGTTAGAAATCCAAAACATGTACTAATCAAACCATAAAAAGTTTATGAATTGGGACGGGAAAAGTACTTTCTTTATTACGTTGAATGAGTCAACTTACAAAAGTTGAGACCGACCACCGCTCCACGAACCTGATCCTGGGATCCTCTTCTTTTGTCCTTCAACTTATTTGCTTTGAATATCCTTTGGCACAAGGAAAGGCTAAAGGGTTGGGATAATGGGAATATGTAAATGGGCAGATTTTCTTTGCTATATTTTTCCTCCTTCCAAATGGGGGGTTAGCCAACGTGTACACGCGTGCAGTAATGGATTAGGGCGCGTGGGCCTTTATAAATGAGGATTTTCAAAGAGTTGTTCAACAGTGCTTTGGCAAAGAAGGGATATGAGTTGGCCTGATGCCAGGTAAGCATGTGTGGTGCAATTTAGGGTTATAACAGGTCATGCCCAACTTCTGGCATAGATACTCAAACTGACCTTTTGCAAGCGGTTTAGTGAAGATATTAGCAATCTGATCTTTGGATGGAATTTAATGCAAAGAAACAACAGTGTTGTTCACTTTTTCCCTCAATAAGTGATACTTGATGGGTATATGCTTGGTCTTAGAGTGAAATACAAGATTCTTTGACACACTGATTGCACTAGTATTATCACAATGAATTGGGATCGATGCAATATAATTTACCTCCAAGTCTGCAAGTGTTTGAATCATCCATAATACTTGGGTACATCAAGTGGCAACTGCAATGTACTCAGCTTTTGTAGTCGATAAGGAAATGGAACCTTGCTTTTTTCTCAACCATGCTACAAGAGAATCTCCTAAGAAGAATGTACCTCCACTAGTGATTTTCCTTTCATCCATGCAGTTAGCCCAATCGACATCTAAATAGACTGATAATTGAAAATTTTGATTCCTAAGATACCAGAGGCCATAGTTCATTGTTGCTTTCAAATATTTGAATATTCTTTTGACGACTATCAAATGACTATGTTTAGGTGCAGATTGATACCTTCCTACCATTCTAACAACATGCATTATGTCTGGATGAGATGTTTTGATGTACAACAGGCTGCCTATCATAGACCTATATGAAATCTTATCAAAATTAGGTGAGTCATCATCCTTGCTTAGCTTGCATCCAGTGACCATAGGTGTGCTCACAGGTTTAGAATCTTCCATTTGAAACCTTTTCAATATTTCTCTTGAGAAAGAAATAGTCCTTCATACCTCTGAGTAATTTGCAGACCAAGAAAAAATGACAGTTCCCCTTTCATAGGCATTTCAAATTTAGACTGCATGGAAGAAGAAAACCATTTTACCAGTGAAGCGTTATTACTTCCAAATATGATGTCATCTACATAGACCAACACAATGAGAAAATCATTACCTTCTGTTTTGATATATAGATTGTTGAATGTTCCTCTCTTGAACCCTTTGTCTTGAAGATACTTACCCAGTCTGTAGTACCAAGCACGAGGAGCTTGTTTCAACCCATATAAGGCTTTCTTCAACTTGCAAACAAAGTTAGGTTTATCTGACACTTGGAAACCTTCTTCCATATAGACTTCTTCTTTTAGATATCCATTTAGAAAATCTGACTTGACATCCATTTAATAGACTTTAAACTTCTTATGACAAGCATAGGCAAGAAACATTTTAATAGCTTCTAATCTTTCTACGGATGAAAATGTTTCATCAAAATCTAGTCCTTCTATTTGAGAATACCCTTTACAGACCAATTTGGATTTATTCCTGACAATTTGTTCTTGTTCTTTCATTTTATTCTTAAAAACCCATTTGGAGCCAATTACATTCTTATATGTTGGTCTAGGAACAAGCTCCCAAGTATTGTTCTTCTCAATCTGATCTAGTTCCTCATTCATTGATTTTAACCAATTTACATCTTCACTGGCTTCATTGAAGTTATTGGGTTCCACCATGGATATGAAGGCTATATGTGATTGCTCGGTGTCTTTGATTATCCTTCTCCTGGTTTGTACACCTTTGTCTTTCTCACCAATTATCTAACTTTCAGGATGATTCTTTTGAGTAATTCTGGACGAAGGATTTGATGTTGATTGTTGTCCTAACTCTTCTTGTCCGGTGTCTCTTCTCCATCTAATTCTTGGACCTGTTCATCTTCAGTTTCAACTGTGTCCTCTGTAGTAGACTCAATATTTCTCTCCTCTCTTACTGACACTCCTTCATCAACCTTTAAATCAATACAATCAACTAATTTATGTAATATTTTATTAAGAAATCTATATCCTTTACTATTGGTAGCATATCCTAAGAATATTCCTTCATCAGCCTTGTCATCATACTTGCCAAGGTTTTCATTATTATTCTTTATGTAGCACTTACTCCCAAAGACTTTGAAGTGTTTGATTGAAGCAGGTATTCCATACCACAGTTCATAAGGTGTCTTGTCACTATGTGGTCTGAGGTGGGCTTTGTTAAGAATATGGATTGTTGTGTGTATTTATTCTACCTAGTAAGTTTGACCAATGTTATTCTCATTCATCATTGATCTATCCATTTGCTGAACTATTCTGTTTTGCCTCTCAACTACTCCATTTTGCTGTGGAGTTCCTAGGATTGTGTATTCTCTTTTGATCCCAATGTTTATCACAAAATTCCTTGAAATTCCTTGACATAAATTCTCCTCCTTTGTCTGATCTTACAACCTTTAATATGCCCCCTATTTGATTCTTAGTTAAAGCCTTGAATATTTTAAATTTCTCAAATGCTTCAACTTTTTCTTTGAGAAAAAAAACCCAAGTGAGTCTGGAGTAATCATCAATGATCAACATGAAGTAGTTTTCTTTCCCTATGCCTTCTTGTCTTGATGGTCCACATAAATCCATATGAACTAATTGGAGTGGCTTCTCTATTGAAGTAGAGCTCTTGGATTTAAATTGTGTCCTATTTAGCTTTCTTACTTGGTAGGGTTTGCACACAAAATGTTGTGGCTTTGATATTCTTGGAAGATATTTTACTTCCTCAAGATTCTTGAGCTTTATAAGTGGTGAAAGTTTACATGTCCAAGTCTCCTATTCCATAAACAACTTTCATCATGTTTTTTAAGATGACACTCTTCTCTATCTTATTTCAGTACATATACATTATTATCTATCCTTATACCTTTGGCCAACACTTGTCCTGATTTTACAGAATTTATCTTACAATCTTTGGAAGTGAACACCACTACACATCCTCTATCACACATTTTACTTACACTAAGAAAATTATGTTTCAACCCATCTACAAGCAGAACATCCAGGGATTTTCCTTTACCATTACTCAAACTCACCATCCATTTACCCTTTATTTTATTTGGTTCATCATTTCCAAAGGTCACATTTCCTCTTTTTCCTTTACTTATAGACATAAAGTTATCCTTGTCTCTAGTCATGTGCTTGGAACATCCACTGTCTATATACCAAGGGTATTTTGTTTTTTGAGATGAAAGTACTAGACCACATTTTTCACTATCTTTCTTTTTCCATGTGTTGGCATTTCTGGCTAAGGGTTTTATTCTTGGATCTGCTTTGTAATTCTTCATATGGAAGTTTGCATCTTTGTGGCCAAATTTATAACAGTTATAACATTCGAGATCATTTTTCAATAGGTCAAAGTGATTGGTGCAACTTTGTCTACCCATTCGATGTTTAGTTCTATGTTGCAAATATTGCTTATTTATTGATTTCCTCAGTTGCGTGTCCCTAAACTTAATTTGACAATTTGCAATCTTATGACCAAAATTAGAGCAGTAAAAACAGTAACCATGGAAGAAATTTTGGTACCTAAAGGATGGCCTTTTTCTTAGCATTTGTTGCTCCATCTTCTGATATCTTTGTTTTTGATCAGGGATCATCTTGTCTTTATTAGCTTCTAGTGACAGGGTACTCACATGGTCTGATTGTCTGCTGACTTGGAACTTGATCATATTTACTGGCTCTTTTCTTTCTGGTTGTTTTCTACTTGAACCACTTACATAGCCTAAACTAGTCTTCAACAAAGGAGATCTCTGTTTGCTCAAAATGTCATTTAGTTTTGTTGAGACTTTAATGCTTGGAATATTTTGGAGATACAATGCTTTAAACTTCTCCATCTCTTTTCTAGTTTTTACTACCTCTTCTTTGAAGGCTTCACATATTGCCTTCTTCTTTGATAATTGTTGTTTCATAATGTCCTCTATTTTATTTGCTTCTTCTAATTCCACTTTTAGTAGATCAAAGTCTTCATCAGGTTTTTTACTCTATTTCATGAACTGTATCAACAATTGTTTTTGCTTTCTCTTCTTAAGTCTGAGTCTATCAATCTGTTCCAAAGCACTGATCAACTCTACTTCCAAGTCAACCTAAACTTCTTCATCATTAACATCACTTCCTATGAATTTATTATCATAATCCTCTTTGGCCATAAGCATGAATTCATTTACCTTATCTTCACAAGAAGACTCACTATCTGTGTCTTCTGAAGAGTCATCATTGTTTACACATAAACTTTTGTTTTTACCAAATCTCTTGGATTTGTACTTCTCTTCACCTTCAGAGTTCTGGTCCTTCTTCTTGTGTGGAAACTTAGATGCAAAGTGACCTAACTTTCCACAGTTAAAACATTTGAAGGGAAACTTTCCTTTCCTCTCTTTAGTCTTCTCACAAATTTTGCTTCAATTTCATCAGGCTCAGAATCCTCATTCTTATCTGCTTTATATGATTATTATCTAGAGTTGGGTTTATCCTTACTAATCCTCATTTCATAAGAAGTTAGAGTTCCTATAAGTTTATCAATAGACAAGGTCTTAAGATCATTCAGTTCTTCTATTGCAGAAACTTTTGGATTAAATCTATTTGGTACAGATCTTAAGATCTTCTAAACTAAAAATACGTCTTCAATTTTCTCACCAAGACCCTTCATGGAATTCACAAGATCCTCAACTCTTAAGAAAAAATTATTAACTATTTCATTCTCATTCATCTTTAGTTGTTCAAATTTTAATCTGTAGGTTTGAAGATTGACATCCTTTTCCTTCTCATTACCTTCATAACTGCTAATGAGTTTGTCCCACATTTCTTTGGCAGATTGTAAGTGCATAAATTTTACAAATTTTGCTTCTGCAAGCCCACTCAAAATAGCATTCACAGCCTTAGAGTTGAAGTTGATTTCTATATTGTCATCCTTATTAGCTAGTACAACTTGCTTTACATAACCAGTCTCTACCACATCCCAGACATATGCACCTAAAACCATTATGTAGGTTCTCATCCTAACTTTCTAGAAGCCAAAGTTTATTCCATTGAATAGGGGGCCTTACTGGTTGAAGTTCCTTCATGAATTGTCATGTTTAAGCTTACTGATCTACCTTTAAATAAAAGGAACCTGCTCTGATACCAATTGTTGAACAACTAAGAGGGGGGGGTGAATCAATTGTTACTGTTCTTAAACAATTATGCCCATTTTAAACTCTTTACATAACACTCAATGACGATCACAATAATGTAGGGAAGTAATCAATATAATATTCAACACCAATCACACACATGAAATATACAGAGACAGATATTTCCTGAGGAAACCCTTAAAGGGAAAAACCTCTTCTTCTTGATATGATAAGTAATATTTATTTTCTGTACATTATCATTCTTATGAGAACCACCTCCATTTGAGGCTACCACCTCTATTTTACAAGCAACAACTTGCTGAGAGCACCAAATCTCTAGTTTCTCTAGCACCCACTAGAAGGAAGCACCAAATCCCTGAGTGTTCCAACACCAACTGGATGGAAGCACCAACTTCCAGTTACACAGGCACCAACATGTATAATAGAGAATACTAGTTCTCCCTTACACCAAACTACCACCCTTCTTTTTCTGGCTGCAACCAGATGGAAGCTACAACTCCCTGTGTTCAAGAACCCACTTGAAACTATGTGGAGAATAGTCCTCCCTAGCACCTCCCTACCACCCTGAAATATAAATATTTTCTTTTCATAAATTTATCATAGTGATATTGTATTTATCAATGGCTTACTAGCCTCATCACTGTTCTGCTACACTGCTCTTCTCTGCCTGCATCAATGTCTTCATTCTTGCATATTCTTGATATTTCTGATCTTCTTCTCTGTCTCTGCATGCACAACTTTCTTTCTCAGATATGCTTTTGTGTTCTATGTCTTTCTTCTGCACTTTATGCTCTATTTTTTTTTTTTGTTCTATGTGCTATGCCTCTTCTTTGTGTTTCAGCTGCTGCAACCAACATGCTTCCACCCACATGAAATAACTATCAACAAAAGAAACCATCTCTTCTCCGTTCTACGTATATTTCTCATGCCAAATCCTTTGCCAGATCATACACCTAACTCTTCGTTCTCTCTGGCGATCATGCTGAGTTTGTTCTTCATCAATGGTTGTTATTATGATATTCTTTAGCTTCTCTGGAAGTTACAGTCTTCTATGCTTTTCCATCTGTGAATTTTCTCTCTGATGAGTCTTCATCCCACTAGTAGTTACCTCGAGACTCTTCAATTCCTCTAGCGATCACCTTGAAGTTCTTCGAATTATATGGCGGTTATGTTCAGTGTGTTCATCATCAATGGGTGTTATCCTGAGATTCCTTGGCTTCTCTGGAAGTCGAAACTCTTCGTATTCCATGGCAGTTACAACCAGTTGTCTTTGGCTTATTTGGCTTCTAAGCCCTTTCCTTCACGTTACCATTGGAGGTGACCAAACCCTTATTCATAAGTCACTTCCTGATCTCGTTCTAGTGAGTGCTAGAACCTTTTCACGATATGAACTTGGGCTATGAACTTCACGTGACCACGTGATTGAAGGTGCTTCGAAAGGAGGTTTGAGGGTAACCCACTTTTCGCCCCGCAGTTCACTCCGAGCCTCCACGCATCCTTTCTCCAAAACCGTGGTTTCAATTGTGGCTCGCTCATGAAAAATTAAGACCCGAGCATGTTCTGGCCCTGCAATGCGATGAGACCATCGTTCTTATGATCTTGACGGTGATCCTGAAACAGACGGATCAGATCAGATGGTTTATTTCACGAAAAAAAATCAATGGTCAGATTTGATCCTTACACTCATCCTTTCATTGTTCAATCTGACGACCGAGACTTAATTAAATATTGAGATGGACGACTGTAAAAAATTCTCCCTTCGAAACTTCAGGATTTTAACTTTTTCAAACTTACACTATCCTTCCACTATACTATGATCAATGGTTGAGAATACACCCGAAGTGATCTTTCAGGTCGGATGACTCGTGTCCTTGCTGAGGTGGTCTGTTGACGTGGGTGATATGTGTACGCAGTGTAGTGGAGTGTGGAGGCAGAGCGCGGTAGTCGAGTGTGATGTGTAGCGGGTAGTGGACTATGACGTTGGAGTGCAGAGGTGGTATGTATGAGTGGTTTGGTGGTTTACTTGGAGGGGGGGTTAGGCGGTAAGTGGTAATGAGTGAGGGGGTTCCAAGTTAATAGGAAGGTGACACATATGAGGGTCCCACATGGAAAATACCACCAACGCAGACCTTCCCCCCCCACATTTAAGGGCATAAAGGTTGGGGGGGGGTCAGATATGCCTTGTTGACCGTAGATTTGGGTGCCTGATTATCTCCCTCTGAGATTAGGGCACTCTTTAAGTTATCCTGTCCTTCCAATTTAGAATGATCTGACGATTGTGATATGCTTCAGATGATCGGACGATCGAGATTTACTTCGTCTCTCTGGGTCTTTGGGCTTCAGAGATTTCAAATCTCAAACTGAAACTCTCAAAGTGAGATTTTTCCAGAGAATAACCTCCTCACATATTTATACCCGAAACTAATGACGTTTGTTGGATCAGGATCTTAGATCAACAACCCGATCTGTATGTGATGCATATATTCTAGCTTATCCTATCCTTATACTTAGAATGATCCAATGAATGATGGAAATTTGCATACCTCGCTTATCCTATCCTTCCACTTGAAAATGATCCGACATCTAATGAGAATTTGGGTTTGATATGACGGCTGACGGGTATTTAGATAATCAAATTCTAAACCCTTTAGTCTCATTTAACTTACCTTTCAATTAAATTGATCCGACGAATGGCGGATATTCGAGTGATTGTGATTTTAGATCTCAACCCTTTCTTATCATGTGCTTCCACTAATTCAATCCGATGGTCAACGCATTTTCTCCAGATCCGATGGTCCACAGTCATTTCAGATTTCGGTCTTCGAGTAATTCAACATTCAAGTTGCCAATTCTTCCAAAGTGAGATTCCCCGAACGGTAACCTCATCACAACTTTTGGCATGAACTATATGTTGTTCGTTGTTCATGTTCTTAGATCGTTGCCTCGATATATCTTCGGTGCTTCTCTTTTGGCTTATCTCCATGAGGTGACTTCGACCCTCATCCTTCCTCTGAACACTTCCAAGCCTCTATCCCTCCTGAGCTTGATTCCTTTTACTGTACTTCAACCCAAGTCCTTCCTATGAACACTTCCAAGCCTCTATCCCTCATGATCTTGATTCCTTTTCCTATTTTCCATCGACGTTATTGTTCTCACCATCAATGAAAAGAACACGCTTTCCTATAAATCAAGCCAATAATCTCCCCCTTTGGCATTGATGGAAACCCTAAAGGCCTGCGCTATTTTTCTTGGACCTCCATCTGTAGCATCCAGACCACACCTTTTCTCCGCCTTTGAAATCAATGTCAAAGAAAAAATTCTCCCCCTGAGTTGTTGCAGTACCTTTTGGAGGTATCAAATATTCAACCAACACATACTCCCCCTGACGGGATGGACCCTCTTAGGTTGTTAATGGGGTCACGCCCAACTTTTGGCATAGATACTCAAAATGACCTTTTGCAAGTGGTTTAATGAAGATATCAACAATCTAATATTTCGATGGAATATAATGCAAATAAACAACAATTATGGTCACCTGTTCCCTCAAGAAGTGATACTTGATGGGTATATGCTTTTTATTGGAGTGAAATACATGATTTTTTGACACACTGATTGCACTAGTATTATCACAATGAATTGGGATCGGTGTAGTATAATTTACCTCCAAGTCTGCAAGTGTTTGAATCATTCATAATACTTGGGTACATCAAGTGGCAGCTTCCATGTACTCATCTTCTATAGTCAATAAGGAAATGGAACCTTGTTTCTTGCTCAACCATGCTACAAGAGAATCTCTTAAGAAGAATGCACCTCCACTCATGTTTTTCCTTCCATCCATGCAATTATCCCAATCATCATCTGAATAGACTGATAATTGAAAAATTTGATTCCTAGGATACCATAGGCCATAGTTCATTGTTCCTTTCAAATATTTGAATATTCTTTTGACGAATATCAAATGACTCTGTTTAGGTGTAGAGTGATATCTTCCTACCATTGCAAAAACATGCATTATGTCTCGACGAGATGCTGTGATGTAAAACAAGCTGCCTATCATAGACCTATATGAACTCTGATCAACATTAGGTGAGTCATCATCCTTTCTTAGCTTGCATCCAATGACCATAGGTGTGCTCACAGGTGTAGAATCTTCCATTTGAAACCTTTTCAATATTTCTCTTAGATATTTCTCCTAAGAAATAAATAGTCCTTCAGACCTCTCAGAAATTTGCAGACCAAGAAAAAATGACAGTTCCCCTATCATAGACATTTCAAATTCAAACTGCATGGCAAAAGAAAGCCATTTTACTAGTGAAGCATTATTACTTTCGTAGATGATGTCATCTACATAGACCAACACAATGAGAAAATCATTACCCTCTTTTTTTATATATATATTGTTGTTGATTGTTCCTCTCTTGAACCCTTTGTCTTGAAGATACTATCCAGTCTGTAGTACCAGACATGAGGAGCTTGTTTCAACCCATATAAGGATTTCTTTAGCTTGCAAACAAAGTCAGGGGTATCTGATAGTTGGAAACCTTTTGGTTGTTCCATATAAACTTCTTATTTTAGATCTCCATTTGTAAAATATGACTTGACATCCATTTAATAGACTTTAAACTTCTTATGACAAGCATAGGCAAGAAAAATTCTAATAGCTTCTAATCTTGCTACAGGCGCAAATGTTTCATTAAAATCCAGTCGTTCTATTTGAGCATACTCTTTACAGACCAATCTGGCTTTATTCCTGACAATTTGTCCTTGTTCATTCATTTTATTCTTAAACACCCATTTGGAGCCAATTACATTCTTATATGTTGGTCTAGGAACAAGCTCCCAAGTATTGTTCTTCTCAATCTGATCGAGTTCCTCGTTCATTGATTTTAACCAATTTACATATTCATTGGCTTCATTGAAGTTCTTGGGTTCCACCATGGATATGAAGGCTATATGTGATTGCTTGGTGTCTTTGATTATCCTTCTCCTGGTTTGTACACCTTTGTCTTTCTCACCAATTATCTGACTTTCCGGATGATTCTTTTGAGTAATTATGGAGGAAGGATTTGATGTCGATTGTTGTCCTGACTCTTCTTCTATGGGTGTCTCTTCTCCATCTGATTCTTCGACCTGCTCATCTTCAGTTTCAATTGTGTCCTATGTAGTAGACTCAATATTTCTCTCCTCTCTTACTAGGATTCCTTCATCAATGTTTAAATCAATGCAATCAACTAATTTATGCAATATTTTATTAAAGCATCTATATCCTTTACTATTGGTAGAATATCCTAAGAAGATTCCTTCATCATCCCTGTCATCATACTTGCCAAGGTTTTCATTATTATTCTTTATGTATCACTTACTCCCAAAGACTTTGAAGTATTTGATTGAAGCAGGTCTTCCATACCACAGTTCATAAGGTATCTTGTCACTATGTGGTATGAGGTGGGGTTTGTTAAGAATATGGACTGTTGTCTATATTGCTTCTACCCAGTAAGTTTGACCAATGTTCTTCCCATTCATCATTGACTTGGCCATTTGATGAATAGTTCTATTTTGAATCTCAACTACTCTGTTTTTCTATGGAGTTCCTAAGATTGTGTATTCTCTTTTGATCCCATGTTTATTACATAATTCCTTGAAATCACTTGACATAAATTCTCCTCCTCTATCTAATCTTACAGCCTTTAATCTGTTCCATGTTTGATTCTCAGTTAAAGCATTAAATATTTTAAATTTCTCAAATGCTTCATCTTTTTCTTTGAGAAAAGAAACCCAGGTGAGTCTGGAGTAATCATCAATGATCATCATGAAGTAGTTTTCTTTCCCTGTGTCTTCCTGTCTTGATGGTCCACATAAATCCATATGAACTAATTGGAGTGGTTTCTCTATTGAAGTAGAGCTCTTGGATTTAAACTGTGACCTGGTTAGCTTTCCTACCTGGCAGGGTTTACACACAAAATCTTGTGGCTTTGATATTATTGGAAGATCTTTTACTGCCTCAATATTCTTGATCTTGATTAAGTGGTCAAATTTTAGATGTCCAAGTCTCCTATGCCATAACTAGCTTTCATTATGTTTTCTTATATGACACCCTTCTCTATCTTATTTTAGTACATATATATTATTATCTGTCCTTATACCTTTGGAAAACACTTGTCCTGATTTTACAGAGTTTATCTTAAAATCTTTGGAAGTGAACACCACTTCACATCCTCTGTGACACATTTGAATTACACTTAGAAAATTATGTTTCAGCCCATCTACAAGAAGAACATCCTGGGATTTTCCTTTACGATTACTCAAACTCACCATCCCTTTACCCTTGATTTTACTTGGTTCATCATTTCCAAAGGTCACATTTCTTGTTTTTCCTTTAATTATAGACATAAACTTATCCTTGTCTCTAGTCATGTGCTTGGAACATCCACTGTCTATATACCAGGGGTCTTTTTCTTTTTGAGCTGAAAGTACTAGACCACATTTTTCACTATCTTTCTTTTTACATGTGCTAGCATTTATGGCTAAGGGTTTTATCCTTGGATCTGCTTTGTAATTCTTCAAATGGAAGTTTCCAGCTTTGTGGCTGAAGTTATGACAGTTATAGCATTCGATCTCATTGTTCAATAGGTCAAAGTGATTGGTGAAAATTTGTCTACTCATTGGTTGTTTAGTTATATGTTGCAAATATTTCTTATTTCTTGATTTCCTCGGTTGTTTGTCTCTAATCTTAATTTGACAATTTGCAATATTATTGCCAAAATTAGAGCAATAAAAACAGTAACCATGGAAGAAATTTTGGTACCTGAAGGATGGACTTCTTCTTGGCATTTGTTGCTCCATATTCTGATATCTTTGTTTTTTATCAGGGATCATCTTGTCTTTATTAGCTTCTGGTGACAAAGTACTCACATGGTCTGATTATCTGCTGACTTGGAACTTGATCATATTTATTGGCTCTTTACTTTTTGGCTACTTGTTGCTTGAAGCACTTACATAGCCTAAACCAGTCTTCAACAAAGGAGATCTTTGTTTGCTCAGAATGTCATTTAGTTCTGATGAGGCTTTAATTCTTGGAAGATTTTGGAGATACAATGCTTTAAACTTCTCCATCTCTTTTCAGGTTTTTACTACCTCTTCTTCCAAGACTTCACATCTTTCCTTCTTCTGTGATAATTGTTGTTTCAGAATGTCCTCTATTTTATTTTCTTCTTCTAATTCCACTTTTAGTAGAGAAAAGTATTCATTAGGTCTTTTACTGTCTTTCTCGAACTGTATCAACAATTGTTTTTTCTTTCTCTTCTTAAGTCTGAGTCTGTCAATCTCTTCCAAAGAACTGATCAAATCTATTTCCAAGTCAACCACATCTTCTTCATCATTGACATCACTTCCCATGAATTTATTATCATAATACTCTTTGGCCATAAGCATGAAGTCGTTTACCTTATATTCACAAGAAGAGTCACTATCTGTGTCTCCTGAAGAGTCATCATTGTTTACACATAAACTTTTCTTTTTACCAAATCTCTTGGATTTGTACTTCTCTTCACCTTCAAACTTCTGGTCCTTCTTGTGTGGACACTTAGATGCAAAGTGACCTATCTTTCCACAGTTAAAACATTTGAAGGGAAACTTGCCTTGTTTCTTTCCTGATCCTTTCTTTAGTCTTCTCACAAATTTTGCTTCAATTTCATCAGGCTCAAAATCCTGATTCTAATCTGCTTTAAATGATGCTTCTCTAGAGCTAGGTTTATACTTACTAATCCTCATTTCATAAGCAGTTAGAGTTCCTATAAGTTGATCAATAGACAAAGTATTAATACCATTCAGTTCTTCTATTGCAAAAACTTTTGGATTAAATCTATTTGGTAGAGATCTTAAGATCTTCTGAACTAAAAATATGTCTTCAATTTCTCACCAAGACCCTTCATGGCATTCACAAGCTCCTCAAATCTTAAGAAAAATTTATTAACTGTTGCATCCTCATTCATCTTTAGTTGCTCAAATTGTAATCTGTAGGTTTGAAGCTTGGCATCCTTTACCTTCTCATTACCTTCATAACTGCTAATTTGTTTGTCCCACATTTCTTTGGCAGATTCTAAGTGCATAAATTTTACAAATTTTTCTTCTGCAAGCCTAGTTAGAATAGAATTCATAGACTTAGTGTTAAAGTTGAATTTTAGGTTGTCATCCTTATTATCTAGTACAAATGGCTTTACATAACCAGTCTCTACCACATCGCAGATATCTACACCTAAATCCATTATGTAGGTTCTCATCCTAACTTTTCAGAAGCCAAAGTTTGTTCCATTGAATAGGGGGGATTTATTGGTTGAAGTTCCTTCAAGATTTGTCATGTTTAAGCTTACTGATCTACCTTTAAANGGGGGGGGGGTGAATCATTTGTTACTTTGCTTAAACAATTATGCCTATTTTAAACTCTTTACAAAACACTCAATGACGATCACAATAATGCAGGGAAGTAAGAAATAGAATATTCAACATCAATCACAAACATGAAATATATAGAGACAGATATTTCCTGAGGAAACCCATAAAGGGAAAAAACTCTTCTTCTTGATATGATAAGTAATCTTTATTTTTTTTACATTATCATTCTTATGAGAACCAACTCCTTTTTAGGCTACCACCTCTGTTTTACAAGCAACAAACTGTTGAGAGAACCAACTCTCTGGTTTCTCTAGCACCCACTAGAAGGAATCACCAACTCCTTGAGTGTTCTAGCACCAACTAGATGGAAGCAACAAATTCCAATTATAGAGGCATCAACTTGTATAACAGAGAAAACTAGTTCTCCCTTGCACCACCATGCCACCCTATTTTTTCTAGCTACAACCAGATGGAAGCTACAACTCCCTGTGTTCAAGCACCCACTTGAAACTCCGAGGACAACAATCCTCCCTAGCACCTTCCTACCACCCTGAAATATAAATCTTTTCTTTTCATAAATTTATCACAGTGATACAGTATTTATCAATGGCTTACCAACCTCATCATTGTTCGGCTACACTGCTCTGCTCTTCCTGCATCAATGTCTTCATTATCGCATCTTCTTGAGCTTTTTGATCTTCTTCTCTCTTTATGCATGCACAACTCGAGTTTCTCTTTCTCTCTTAGATATGCATCTGTGTTCTATGTCTTTCTTCTAAGCTTTATGCTCTGCATATTATTTCCATTCTATGCGCTATGCCTCTTTTGTGCATTTCAGCTGCTGCAACCAGCACGCTTCCACCCACATGAAATAACTCTCAATAGAAGAAACCATCTCTTTTATGTTCTGCATATATTTATCATGCCAAATCCTCTGCCATATGACGCAGCCTTTCCCAACCTGCAGGCCGGAAGGTCCACGGACACAGGATCTTCTCCTTTCTCTCGGCCCGAAGAGCTCTCAATTGACTCTTCTATTTTCCTTTCGAAAAATCCGCACCCAGAACAAATCCTCATGGTATTCCTCCTTCATTCTTCGGGGGATCGGACTTTGTGATTTCGTGAATCCTGTGGTCGAGTGTCTTGTCACTCAGACCCCTGAATCCTGAATTTCTGAAACAGTCAACTCTTGACTTTTCCCCATTTGTATTTCAGCGTTCTTCTTATTGCGATTTTGGGAGTTGAAATGTCATGCAACTCGTCCATATGAAATATGACACAGCCTTTCCCAACCCGCAAGCTGGAAGGTCCACGTACATAGGATCTTCTCCTTTCTCTCGGCCCAAAGAGCTCTCAATCGACTCTTCTATTTTCCTTTCGGAAACTCCGCACCCACAGCAAATCCTCATGGGATTTCTCCTTCACGCTTTGGGGGATCGGACTTCGCAATTTTGCGAATCCTGTGGTCGAGTGTCTTGTCACTCAGACCCCTGAATCCCAAATTTCTGAAACAGTCAACTCTTGAATTTTCCCCGTTTGTATTTCGGCTTTCTTCTTATTATGATTTCGGGAATTGATATGTCATGCAACTCGTCCCTTCGACTCCCGAAACCCCGATTCCCCATTTACCGAAATCCTAAAATTTCATTTTTAGGAGATCGACGACTATGAATTCTCCCTCGATCCAACGGTCAGCACTATTTCGCGTATCGGAAATTCATGAGTTGCGATGTCACGCAACTTCACTCCACGAACCCCAAAATCATGATGCTCTATTTCCCAAAATCCTGAAATGTCAAGTTCCAACACGATTCCTTGCACTGGCCCCCACAACTAGACTTTTCGCTGTATCGGAGTTTCGGACTTCGCGATTTCGCGAGTCCTAATGCAATGTTTTCGGGACTTCAACTCATGAAACCCCAAAACAGTCAATGCAATTGACCTCCATGTCAACTGTTCGCCACCTATCCACCTTGCTATCTTCTGCGGTCCCACACAGTCCTTTCAACTCTTCACGAATTCCCATTTCGTGATTTCACGAATCCTGATGTAGAGATTTCGGGACTTCCACTCACAAGATACCAAAATGGAAATCCGTGAGTAGATCCAACGGTCCCTGTTGACTTGGATCGAAAGATATGTCTCTCTTGAGCTCGAACCCTTAAAATAGCCTCCGTAACTCCCCTGCTACTTTGCGAGATCTGATGACTCACGGGACTTCGCGAATTCTCCGTGGAGAATTCCGACCGTCTATTTCCTTCTTGACAATTTCTGCGAAATCAACCGAGTATTCTCCCCTGAACTCATCCACCCACGACACAAACTTACGACGCCTTCTAAACACTTCAAATGCATAAACTTCCTATACTGGCCTTCAATGGTTTCAAAGTCTTTATCCTTCCTGAGCTTTCTCGCAACTCCGAGTCTTAAAGAAGACTCTTACACGCACTCCTTGCGGTAACCTTCAAACCCTTCAAGTCTTGAACACCCGTGACTTTGCGCACTTACTGCAGCAACAGTCCTCCAACAACTTTTCAGGTTTTTTTAGACCCTGAATTCAAACTTAGCCTGTGCACACCTTGCATGACTCCTGTGCCTAACTGCACTTCTGTGAGAATGAGAACAACAACAAAACTATCTGATTCTTCAGAGACACAACCCTAAATTCTTGTCGACGCACTCCTTGCAGACAAATTCTACTGCACTCCTTGCAGGAATTCTCACTCAGACAGAGAAACAATTGAAAATCATTCCTACCTTCTCTCAGACTTCATACTCAAAACATGAAATCATATACACAACATATAAAGAAAATGTGCAACATGAAGTAAACATCCATGAGCATAATATTCAATGTAAATACACAGAGAACAAACACGACACCATGAATTTGAATCAAAGCTTTCTCTATTAATTCAACTCTATGTACATGGGAGTTTTTACACAACTCTTTGCTCTCTTCTCTGTATATTCTATGCTCCCATGATAATAATAATAATATTACAATACACAATGAGGGTTTCTATATCCGTTTTCCCTCCGGCTCCTAAAACTGTCTAATCTGACAATTAAATTCTATCTACCTATATTAACTAGCATAAATGCCTCTATCTACTCCAGACGAGAGCGGGATGCTCAAGGTCTGATTACAATCTATAAGTACGCCTCTCCTTAACTATTACATTTATGTTTGGCGCATCCATCTTCAAAAGTTTTTGAACAATTCATCATGTGCCCAAAGTGCGCTGGCGCTTGCCCCACGCTCGCTTGATGTTAGTGATGCTCCTGCATCACCAGATCATACACCTAACTCTTCGTTCTCTTTGGCGATCATGCTGCGTATGTTCTTCATCAGTGTTCATTGTCATGAGATTCTTTGGCTTCTCTGGAAGTTACAGTCTTCAACGATTTTCCATCTGTCAATTGTCTCTATGATGAGTATTAATCCCACTGGTAGTTACCTCAAGACTCTTCAATTCCCTGGCGATCACCCTGAAGCTCTTCGAATTATTTGTTGGTTATGCTTAGTGTGTTCATCATCAGTGGGAATTATCCTAAGATTCCTTGGCTTCTTTGGCAGTCGAAACTCTTCATCTTCTCTGTCAGTTACAACCAATCGTCATTGGCTTCTTTGGCTTCTAAGCCCTTTCCTTCACATGACCACTGGTGGTGACCGAACATCTATTCAAAAGGCGCTTCCCGATCTCGGTCTTGTGAGCACTAGATCCTTTTCACGATATGACCTTGCACTATGAACTTCATGTGACCATGTGATTGCAGGTGCATCCATAGGCGGTTCAAGGGAACCCCTCTTTTCGCCCTGCAATTGACTATGAGCCTCCACATGTCCTTTCTCCAAAACCATGGTTTCGATTTCAGCCCGCTCATGAAAAATTAAGACCCAAGCATGTTCTGGTCCCACAATGCGATGGTACCATCGATCTTATGATATTGACAGTGATCATGAAACAAATGGATAAGATCAAATGGTTTCTTTCACGGAAACAAATCAGTTGTCATATTTGATCCTTAAACTCATCCTTTCATTGTTCAATCTGACGACCAAGAATTAATTAAATATTGAGATGGATGACTATCATAACTTCACCCTTCAGAACTTCAGGATTTCAATTTTTCAAACTTACACTATCCGTCCATTGTACTATGATCAACGGTTGAGAATACACCCGAAGTGATCTTTCAAATCGGATGACTCATGTCCTTGCTGAGGTGGTCTGCTGACGTGGGTGAGATGTGTAGGAAGTGTAGTGGACTCTGGAGGCAGAGAGTAGTAGTGGAGTGTGATGTGTAGCGAGTAGTGGAGTGTGACATCAAAGCATGAAGGTTTTATGTATGAGTGGTTTGGTGGTTTACTCAGAGGGGGGGTTAGGAGGTAAGTGGTAATGAGAGAGGGGGGTCTGAGTTAATAGGAAGGTGACATGTATGAGGGTCCCACATGGAAAATACCACCAACTTGGACCCCCCCTCCATGGTTAAAGGCAGAAAGGTTGGAGGGGTCCGATATGCCCCGTCGACTGTAGATCTGGGTGCCTAATTATCGCCCGCTGAGATTAACGTGCCCTTTAACTTATCCTATCCTTCCATTTTAGAATGATCTGACGGCTACGATATTCTTCAGATGATCGGATGATCGATATTTACTTCGACTCTCTGGGTCTCCAGAATTTAGAGATTTCAAATCTCAAAATGAAACTCTCGAAGTGAGATGTTTCCGGAGAGTAAAATCCTCACATATTTATACATGAAACAAATGACAGTCATTGGATCAATATCTTAGATCAAAGACTCGATCTGTCTGTGATGCATCTCTTCTATTTTATCCTATCCTTCCACTCGAAAATGATCCGATGGATGACGGGTATTCAGATAATCAAATTCTCAACCCTTTAGTATCATTTAACTTACCCTTAAATTAAATCGATATAACGACTGACAGATATTTGGGTGATCATGATCTCAGATCTCATCCCTTTCTTATCCTATCCTTCCACTAATTCAATCCGATGGTCATCGCATTTTCTCTAGATCTGATGGTCCACATTTGTTTCAGATTTCGAGCTTTGGGTAATTGAAATTTCAAGTTTCCAATTCTTCTGAAGTGAGATTCCCTGAACAGTAACCTCCTCATAACTTTTGACATGAACCAATTGTTTTTCATTGATCATGTTCTTAGATCGATGGCTCGATCTATCTTCAGTGCTACTCTTATGGCTTATCTCCATGAGGTGACTTCGACCCTCGTCCTTCCTTTGAACACTTCTAAGCCTCTATCCCTCCCGAGCTTGATTAAGTTTTCTGTACTTCGACCCTCATCCTTCCTCTGAACACTTCCAAGCCTCCATACCTCCTAAGCTTGATTCCTTTTCCTGTTTTCCATTGATGCTGATGTTCTTTCCATCAATGAGAAGCACACGCTTTCCTATAAATCATGCCACCTCTCTGCCTCATGCTCTACCTCATGCTCTTCCCTTCTCTTTGATTCCCTGTGTGCCTCTTCCTCTTCCTCTGAACTAGGAGGAAAAGGGAGAAAATATGGTCTAGGTCTCCTCTCCCTGCATCTATTGTAAGTGACATATTCATCACCTACATGCTTATGTCCCTCTCGGTCACCTACTAAAATCATCGTCTCTAGTCACAACATGGCAAGACTAAAGATATGATACCACTATAATATCCTTGATCCCAGTAGTCGAGGAAGTGTTTCTAATCTGTTATGTCTGTTGGCTGATCTGATACACTAGGGGTTTATGGATGTGTTTAAGCTGTGGGTTTTAACATGCTTGGTGATTTTCACATGTGTCTATAGATAAATGAGTTTTTACAACATATGAATAAGAATATAGATATTAAATGACACAATAGACTGCAAATCATATATTATGATATTTTTGCGGATTACAATGCCTTATGTTGTTGAATAAAATAAATCTCTCGGCTAGATAAGAGACAAAAGGATCTTAGTCGGAATACAAGAAGAAAACTAAAAAAGTGATACCCGGTAATATAATAAAGATCTTGGATTAATGGATAAGCTATAATATCTTCTTCAAAGTATGAAAACTCATATGACAATTGTTGCAAGTCTGGAAATTTCACTCTGGTACTGGATAAAATCCTAGGATCTGCATGGAAACTATGTCAAACAATGTGCCATGACCTCATGCACACTCTCGGTAGCTGACCAACTAAATATCATCCCTCTGATGATCTGTATGGATCTAGGATGGATCCGCCTGGGGAAATGCGCTCCAACTGCTGCTGGAAACTACGCCCTAGTGATTTCTCCATTGGAATCGACTAACAAGGGTATCAAACTTAGCACCCTAGGCTCCTCTGAAATGGGTCAGAAGGATTTCCCTAGATCTAATTTGACGATATATCGAGAATCCAAAATGTGTCCTCCCCAACTATCACACCCTCAATGGCTGAGTAATATGCCCAAGATGATTTCATCATCAGATTCTGATGAGAAACTAGGAAATAGATGCGCCTCACTCTCCTCTTAACTGGGTTGGAGGGGAATCCCTGGATTCTCCCTGGCTGGGACAAGTCAACTCATTGATTCTCCTCATAAGTTATGCCCTCACCCTGAAGAAGTGCACCCTTGTTGTTGCAACCTGTGTAACTGCTGCTAAAGATCGATGGAAGATCTATGTGATCTCCCCGGTGACTAGGGTGTGTCTCTCAACACCGATATCAACCACTGGGTGTATTCCTCCTGGAATCCACAGAGCTCTCTCTCCTGATATGCGCCTCTCTCCTCACTGATAAGTCCAATTCTTCATAATGATGAATTAGGTCACTTTACCCTTTATTTATAGCTTCCCAAAACCCTAATTTGTTGTTGACCTATTTTTAGCTTATCTGTCCTATTTTTAGCTCACTTTGACTTAAAAGCGCTTTTAGTCACTTTTCGCTCAATGACACTTTCGAATTATAACACCCTGGGCTCAAGTGACCTATAGTAACCTTGTTTACCCATGTATGGCTCTGGCTATAGTCTAACAGTGTTGTTTAGACCATTAAACCTCCTCTTTAGAGATCCTATTTGGAAAGGGACATTACAGTTTCTTAGTGTCTACTCTTTGTGCTCTATACTCTTCAACAATTCTCAAGGCCTTTTTGAAATCATTTATATTTTTTAAATATATATTTTTCAATATTAGATGGTCTCTTTTATAGTCTTTTCCTTACTTAGTGTTCATTGTGGTGTTCCTACTAAAGTTGTTCGAAAGTGACGTCACCTATAAAATTCAATGATAATACATAATGAAATATAAAAGGTGGAAGAATATAAACATGAGTGAGTACAACAAATATTAATTCTAACATATTTAATCCAATATGGACTCTCTTCCTCTTAATACTTTCAAAGAATAAAAAAAGGAGCCATTTAGCACTAAATCATAAATTTAGGAACCTTTTATGAAAATATTGTGATGTTGTTTTCTTATTAGCACTAATTGTTTTCTACCTTTTGTGGAATTCTTTCAACCACTCCCTCACGACTATGTCAAAATTTTCATTGTGGAGAGTTACATGACTGCCAAATTTTTAAACCTCTCCTTTAGCATTAATTTGTATATCATCATAATTGAAGGGCGAGTGCACGAAGTTGGTGGATAAAAATGTGGCAATGGGGTGAGAAGGAATGCACACCTACAGGAGTGCGTGCACGTTTCTAGGAACTTCCACGTGTTCCTGATGTGAGAGGTTTGGAAAACCCCAAACCTCCACTCACCCTGCCACATAGGAATGTTCCCAGGAATACGTTTGTGTTCCTAATAATGCATGTACATTCTTAAGAATTCATGCATGTTCCTAAAAACAAATGAAAATAAAATAACATGTGCACACACATGCATTCCTAAATCATGCACATGTTAAAAGTAGTAGGAACACATGCACGTTCTTGTTAGCATAAATAATCGTTCTCTTTCTATTGGGATCTATCCCTTTATCTCTCTCTTTTTGTCTACCCCCCTTTCCCCCTTCTCTCCTCACCTCTCTTTCCCTCCCCCTTTTCCCCCGTTTCCCTCCCTCCCTCTATCTTCCTCTCTCTCTCTCCAACCACTCTCTCCCTCTCTCTCATTATCTCCCCCCCTCTCTCCCTCTTCCTTTATATTTCCCCCCTCTTCCCTACTATTCTT
>ML794979.1:526009-565336 GCA_009831015.1 Picea engelmannii | reverse complement strand
CTTCTCTACCTTTCTATCTTTAACTCCATATCTCCCTCGATCCCTCCATATCATTTTCCCCCTCTACCCCTCTCTATCTCTCCCTCATACTCTCTCTCTATATAGCCCCACTCTCCTTATTTCTCACTCAATCTCTCTCCCACCCCTCTCCTCCCTCCCTATATCCCTCTCTATCTCTTCTCATTCTCTCCCTCTCACCCTCCCTCCTTCCTTATCTCCCTCTCTTCCTATGTCTCCCCCACTATCTCTCTTTCTCTACCACTTTCTCCTTCCCTCTATCTCTCATTTCTCCCCTCTCCCCCCTCTCTCTCTTTAACCTTCTCTACCTTTCTATCTTTAACTCCATATCTCCCTCGATCCCTCCATATCATTTTCCCCCTCTACCCCTCTCTATCTCTCCCTCATACTCTCTCTCTATATAGCCCCACTCTCCTTATTTCTCACTCAATCTCTCTCCCACTTTTTCCCTCTCTCTCTCCTCTACCCTCCCCATTCTCTCTCTTACCTCTCTCTACCATACTCCCCCCTATCTCTCTCCTTCATATATATCTCTCTCTTTTGCACTCTGTATCCCCCTCCCTCTCTCTCTCTCTCTCTCTCTTGATTTCTCACTTTCTCACTCACTTTATGTTTCCCCCTCTCACCCTCTCTCCCATATCTCTTCCCCTCTCACTCTCTCTCCCCTCTCTCCCCCCCAATATATCTATTTACATCTTTCTCTACCTTCCTCTCTTTCTCTCTCTCCCCCTCCATCGCTCACCTCCCCCACTAACATACCCTCTTTCCTTCCCTTTTTCATTCCTTCCCTTTTACAAGGAATTTTTCTTATTGGGAAAGAGACTTTACTTATGCCTACAACCTCATGATCATTACAGTTTGTGTAGTTCACTCAACAAAGGAAAAATATGGATCAATCAACAATTTGTATCTTGCAATCACGCCGGAAGAGGTAAGAGTCTTTTTTTTTTTCTTTATACACATCTCCCCTTCGTCTTATTATTATTTAAAAAAAAAATAGTATGTGTGCCATCTTTTATTTATTATTATTTTACCTTCCAGGAGATCTCTGATTACCCGAGTTCCTTTCGGTTCCCCACTACTCATCGCATAACATTTTGTTCATAATTACTTTAGATATTTTAGCTCTATGTCTATTTAAGTTATATCTTAGTAGTTGTTAGCATTTCTTCTCATTGACTAAAAAATAACTATGTTGTTGTCTTAGGTTATGATACTCTTTCGTGAATATCTCATTACTGGATAATCCACTTTCCACAATTCTTAGAGAGTATCATTGAACTTATCGATTCACAACTCTGATTCACGAATTAAGTGTAACTCTGTTCGACTCGTCAAGATATTGCTTCTCTATTAATTATCATTTTAAGGGTCGGTTGTTATCATTTCGTAACTTTCACAATACCCAATTCCTTTATGGTTCTCATGTACCCTATATATATATATATATATATATATATATATATATATATATATATATATAATTTGAAATTTACTATTTATCCCCTATTACGAATTTACTCGTTTCCTTTAGAAACTTGATTTCATTCCTCTATCAAGAAATTGTCGAGTAAACCCTATGGATAATGATATTTCAAATTAATTGGATTTTTGTCATATTGTTGTATGGTTCTGTACTATCTAAAAGGAATATACTAACACATGCATGAAATTTGACAAAAACAATTATAGATTGCATGAGTTCGCTATTTCTTTCGTAGTCTACTTATGTCTATTTATTTCTTGTAATCACAGAGATAGATGTCTCGTATTTCATTCATTTCATTATTACTAGTGAAGTATTTGTTTAAGTTCAATGTATATTTCATCCTTTATAAAATTGTTTAGTACTTGATCCGATAGAATATTTGTACTTAAATTAATGATGGGTCCTCTTTTTTCTTGGCACGAGGAACCCATCATATTCCATTCGTCTACCTCCACCCTCTGCACGATACCGAGCTTCTTTCTTATGCGAATATGGGTGACATTGTACAGTTCAAAGTATTTTTCCTTTGTTACATAATCATTATACTTATTATTTTTTTCCAAATTATTTTAAAATTACACTACTAATTCGTACTTGTGTAAATTCCCTTTCCTACAGGTTGTATTTCCATCAATCGAAGGGCTGAAAGGTATTCAAGTTCTTGGCTTGTAATATCAGAGGAACAATATAATGGAACAATATAAGGTATTCAAGTTCTTGGCTTGTAATATCAGAGGAACAATGTAATATATATATATTGAGGTTCTAAGAATATTTTCTTCATCTCATGCATACATATTTGGGTGCTATGATTGAATATTGTACGCTTATGCTTACTATGTGAATCCTTTCCATTGTTATAATTGTATGATCACTTTCCATGGATATTATCATATAATTACTCTCCATTGTTATTACTGTATAACTGATTGTAATTTTTAACAGTCTTACAATACCTCATTTAAAACAACTGTAGATGGTATAATGTGCATGTTTACAAAATATGAATAATTCAAGTTCTAAATCTGGATTCTATATCAACCTTTACTTCAGGTAATGGCCATTATGGTACATAGAACTTCAATGCATTGGAAATAAAAACATGTATATTTTTATCTAGGATATTTCATGAGAATACAATTGTAATAACAAGAACATAGACATTTAAATTTAACAATTTGAAATTAAAAACCTGGAGTACAGAAGGAGAATCCAAGTTCCACCCAAACGTAGAATGGATTAGCCAATTTAATTGATCCAATCACCCCCAAGTATGATCATGAATCCATGAGGGAGAACTAAGCTCCTTGTTCCAGTAGCCTCTTGTTCTTAACATTTTCCTAACACATATAGTGCTCCCACATCAAATATTTCTCCCTTTACAGAAATAAATCTTTTTCATCTATTTCCTTTCTTCCACATGTTAAGCAACGTCCTGCCTCCTCACACACATGTTCTTATATTTATTTTTTTCCCAGGTCTTATTCTTCCCCAAATCTTTTCCCTCCTTGGAAATTTTCCTAGCTAGGGGAAATCCCTTATTTCCAGGTTGAGTCAATAGCTAGAATTGACTTATGACACTTTTCCTTTCTTGCACTTGTTCCCCACTCATGGATTCATAATCATCTCTTTTTAACTTGGTGTTTCCTTTTGTCCCCTTTATTTATTAAATAAAAATCTTGTCTCTTACATCTGTCTAGTCCATAAGGATAGTTGGAAATTCACTGTCTGGTACAATAATTAAATAATTAACAGTCAAATTTACCCACTAATTCTATATTCGAATTTTACACTTACGGAAATTATTTAGCATGCTACTTTATTTTATTCAAGGGGTATTACATACTCTCCCCCATAGACTTAACATCGTCCTCAATTTTACTTATTGATACTTTCCAGTCATTCATGGAAGAAGGTTGGATATGTTGTAATATCCTCACATTTTAGAAAATTAAATTCTAAATGAATTTTGAAATAATTTTTCATTTTTGGAAAATTTGGATTTGGAAATTATTTGTCATTTATGACAAATCCAAATCTGGAATTTTGGATTATGTAATTAATTTTTTGATGACCGTTGGGAAAATATTTGACTTGCCCAACTGTTCTCTTTTATTGGATACATGTATGAGATTTTTTTTTAATAAATTTAATGCTGGAAGACAAATGGAATGACCAGGTTAAAAATAATTGACCATGACTCCATGAGTGCAGAATAGGTTTGAGTTACCTCAGGGCTGATTTTTACAAGTGGCAGAAGTTGAATTTGACCACTAGCAGCCCCTAAAAATCAGGGATCTATAAATATGCGAATTTCCCCAAGGAGGGAAATGAATGAAATACCTAGGCATAATAATATATACAACATATGTGGGAGGCATGACATTGCCTATTATGTTGGAGGAATTGAGAATTGTTTGTTGTTATGAGCACTGTTAATGTGAGGCAAATCATTTTTTGATCTGTTGATGGTGACTATAGCTAAGGAGGATACTTTAGTTTTCCCTTATGGACTCATGGTCAGGCTAGGCGCTGATCAAGACAAGTGATTATGGTTGTTTTGTTCTACAGTTGGGTGGAATGTGGTTGTTCCATTTGTTTCGCAACATCATATTTTTCATATATGTATTTTTAGTTGTGTATTATAATAATGATGTTTAGTATTTATATAGTTGTTACCATATCTTTGTTGTTGCATTTATAAACAAATCTATTAGAAAGCACTTTATATCCATATTAGTTGATATGGTTTCCAATATATAAAGTAGTTGTAGTAGTATGTTATTAACAATAGAGTTTTTATATATTTGAATACAAACATATATGAGAATGAACAAAACTACTGTATATTTGTTGTTGTTATGACAAAGAAAAGAATAATAGTTCTAATATACTAGATGTTATTAACAATATAGTTTATATATATGAAATATCTATCTATCTATCTATCTATCTATCTATAAGCGTAAACAAGACTACTTTACAATTGTTGTTGTTATTTACAAATAAAAGAATAACAGTCCCAACATATGTTTTGTCAAATATGAAAGAAATACACATGATATAGTAGATTACAAGTCATTTCACAAAAGTGGCATATATCGTTATTACCATCAATAGTTCAAAGTTACAGTTGAGTTCCTTAGATTATCAAAACTCCCTATCTAATCAAAACATAAATATAAACGGACTACATAAAATTGTTCATGAATTATCACAAGGAATGGTGGAAAAATATGGAACCCAAATCCGTTTTGTGGACATGCCGAGTACTTATCCAAGTGGATGGGGTGCATCCCAAGCCTATAACAAACATATAAATGATTTTAGTAAATTGCTAATATACAAAATTATTAAATATGCATCAAATTCAAGAATTTAAATTACTTAACTTGGGTTTCGATGCAGATATGGAGCATCCTTGTTGACTTGCGAAGCCATCAATCCAAGACAGAGAATGGGAGTGAGTGCGTTGTTCACTTGATGGGTTCCCTCACAAGAAAAAAATGGACCCATCATCAGTGTATATACTTGCAAAATAATTATTAATTGTGCAAACAAAAAAATCATAAGCAAGTCTTCAATTGAGAACATAGATCTTGATATCCTATACATTACAATATTAATAAAGTAAAATATCGACAAAGAAAAAGGTATACCAGAGAAAACAATAAATGAGTTATAATAACCGAAAATTATTACTTTGGAAAAGAGAAATTTAACTATTGATAGAGGGTCCAAGCTACTATGGGAGAATTTTAGCTTAATCACAGTTACATTGTACATAGACAAGGGTATTTTTAAACAAAGCTACATTATGTAGAGACAAGAGTAATACTTACAACGAATGCAAATTGCAAATATAAAACCTGGACAGAAAATTACTATTGACAATTTGGACAATCACACAAACTAAAGAAGCCTTGAATCGAAAATTACCACAGTGACACTAGGAGGCGATATGGGTATGTGAAGGATTCATTAAATATTTATTAAAAAGAAATACGAATTTAAGTTTGGTTTTAAAAAAACAATAGTATCATGTAGGTTTCAAACAGATTTGTTGAAGGCACACAGTATTCTCAAGAACTGTGTATGGTTTTCATCCTATTTCACCGAGCTAATATTCAAAAGCATGGATCATGGTGTATAACGGAGATAGGGCATGATATTCCTCAGAAAATAATTATTTTAACCAGTAAACTTTGTACAAGGAGGCACGGTACTTGTTTCAACGACTAAAGGTTTTTCCCTAAACATCACAATGTGCAAAGTAAATGAGAAAACCTATAACAAAACTATTAAGTGTGTAAAAATTTAAAGAGCATGGCCGAAGTTAAGGTCACAAGAAATTTTTACTTGGCCACAACCTGACTTCGGTTACGCGGTAAAAATGTTTAACACTGTCGATTATAATCTTACTTACACAGAGAGCAATTCCATAAACGTATGGTATAGATAGAGAATAGTGAATACGTGACATTCCACAAAGAAAAGTATTGTACAAAAAGATAAAATGAATACGCACTCTGCATAAATAGAGGGACCCTAATGCAGGCACACCCTGCTACGTCGAAGAAGATCTTTGATTCCGCCATTTACTGTACTGGAATCTTTCTTGAATATGGTATTCATCATTCTTTGACAGGGATAAACTTAGCTGTCTGTCGCTATAATTGGTAGTTTGGTTCTTTTGGCAGGACTATTGCCGAATTCGGCGAATTTAGCACCTTTTGTTTTATTAGCATCCAAGGGGAATAACTTTATGCATGATGTGAACACCATACGACCATACACCGTGACCATAAACCCCAACGGAAATCAACTTAACATCGTTTTTTTACTTACCTCTAACCTCCGTTTCCATTCATCGATGGACACTTGGCCTCACCGGAATTCGCCAAACGTATTGAAAATTGGACCATCCATCTTCCGCTATAATCTGGACCTTCAATTCTTCATTGATCGATTCCACTCTGATCGTGATCGTTCCTGAAACACGTGCCTATTATAGATCTAACCTTCCACGATGATCGACAGTTCTGGATGTAACTTTCCCCCGTTGACCTCGCCAAACTTTTGGTTTTCAACTCTGTCGGGGATTTGACTCATCCAATCGACGGTCCTTGCAAACTCAGAGTTTGATCCAACGATACCTGTGTATCATTCTTCCCATTGCTATCACTATTCTTCCTCTTAGACCTGCAACACTATATTTAACTAAGCCTGCGAGTAGATACCTAACAATGTATACACCTTCATATTTTTTGTTACAGGATTAACAAAACATTAGATTTTTTATGACAGGGTTGACCATCATGAACAAAGATTTTCTGAACTTTGCAGAATCCCTCTCGAATTCAATTCTTTACTGATGAATCAGATCGATCACCTCTTTCAAATACATGATATCATAAAGATCATAAATATTACACAGATGATCAGAATAATAATATACAYGGAGTAATTAAAACCTTCTTTATAAACTTGAATTCTCCAATAGATCTTTTACAAAACAGAGATGTATCTCTGCGCGTGCTCCTGGAATTAGATTCCGAGCTTCCCTTTTTCATCTACATTCAAACTTCTTCCTCGAGCTCTGTGAGCTAACCCTCATCTAGGATAAACTGGATTAAACCAGGTTCAACTATCTAATCATCAACCAAAACTTGTATTTATATTACAGTGGATTTCTGTTCGCAGATCCTATGATTAAGGAACAAAGTCCTTAACAAACTCAACTCACCTCTACGAGTCATCAGTGACTCACTAACCATTAACAAACCCTATCTTATCTTTTTACAAGTGGAAAGGATCTAGAATCCTTGTCCATTATTCAAATTTTCTACAAAATGACAAGTTATACAAGTGTGAGACCCTAGGTCTCTTTGAATTCTCTCAACTTTGATGAAGTCATGGGTGACTTCATTTTCATGAGCTTATGCTCCTGCATCAGACCCTTTTCAGAGAAATATATTACATAGACAGATGATCAAACAATATGCATTATACACAGATAGACAGGTAATCCTTGTATAAATATAATTCCATAGACAGATAAGTAGAGAGTTTTCATTCTACACATACAGAGATGTAATTCTCGGAGAAATATAATTGTGTAGATAGAGAAGCAAAGAGAATGCGTTCTACATAGACATAGAGGAAAATCCATAGAGAATGTATTGCATAGACATAGAATCACAGTACACACACTTTGTGTAGATGGAGAGATATCCCACATAGAATGCATGTTCTACATAGACAGAGGATTGTTGCTATCGGAGGGTGGAATATGCAAAGTTTAGGAAAAAAAAGTGAACCATCGGATAGGGGATGTGTAGTATAAAGGAGGGCTCGATACATAGGAGATATGAAATACAAGGAACACACCATGCACCTACTGTTGGGAAACCCTTTTATACATAAAAACTAGCTTCAAACCTTTTTAAAACACCATTGCAACAAAATGATAAGTCTGGAGGGTAAGATAATCAAAGGGGAGGACTTACCATGTACTCGTCGAGGAAGAAATTGCAACAGCAACTGCTACGTCATAAAAGGGACCAACTAAAATGGCCATTGTTTCCTCTCTTCTACAGACTCGAACAAGTTAACCTCACAACCTTTGTTACTTGGATACCACAGAGTCAAACCAATTACCATCGCGACATTGATATTTTTTACCACAGAGCCAGACAAGGGTATCATTGTCATCTGTGCTATCTTTCTATCACAGAGACAGTCGAATAAGGTTACCATCATGAGATCATTACCTTGCTACCAAAAGAGCTGGGAAAGTTTACCATCACGGTGGTAAAACATGCTGAGTGACAAAACAAAAATGGAATGACTGTGAGGGTAATTACACTTCGTGCCTCTCGATTTTGGGGAAGGTTGAAAAGTACGCCACCCTCACCACACCATGTGAATCCAACTTAAGTGGCGAGCCTGGAGTGGGGATTTCCCTGCAACCTTAGACCAGAAGGAGTAATGGTGGCCTAACACCATTGATGGATATGACCAACTTAACACCCTAAGACTAGGTTTAGACCGTCCTATAACTACCAACATTAAATGCTTCTCGATTTCCATAAAGGACAATTTTTAATTGTAATGCGAACCCGTGGGGACTTGTTAGGGTAATAACTATATATTTATATGGATCATAAGTTCCATATCATAGTTCAATTACTTTGGGACTTGACAATCAACACATTGTTTTGGAGTTAGTGGTTATAAACCCTAGACTCTTTCCTATGTTAAAACATAGTGTAAGTATTAAACCATGAATATATTGTTATAGGTATTATAAACGTAAGGTAAGGATTATGTAATAAGTCTTGAATATATCGTTAATGGTATTATAAACTTAATGTAAGGCTTCCATAGTAAGTCTTGATTATATCATTAGATGTGTTATAGACATAGTGTAAGGCTTATCTAGTAAGTCTTAAATATATAATTAAATGTTTATAAACATGGTTTATCACTTACATAATGGGTTACACAATTATGGCTAGGATATGGACCTTGATAGGTCTAGCCACTAACACATCAGTGTTATAATGCTACTTCTAAATAACGTCACTTATCAACAGATGATGTGTTGAACATAAGCACTCTTGAAACCTTTTAGAACAAGTGATGATAATTTTACACTTATTGGGTAGTTAATTAATGGCCTGAGACATGATTTGTCTTGTGACATGAACAATTGTCGTACATAATAGACATTATCTTGTCCCCATTAAATGTTTTTTTTTATTTTTTTATTTTGTGAAATTTGGGGTACATTACATATGGTATCAGATTTGTAGGTTACAATGCTTGGACCTCAGGCCAACACCGGAAATTTTTGTTTTTGTTTCCTTGAAGAAAATATAACAAACACATTTACTATTACAAATAGAAAATCATGTTGTCTATTGTGAAAATGTCAGCACAGAATGAGGAAGGAGATAGACCTGAAGGAAATCCAAGCTAGGAACTTCCTAGAGTTCCAGGGCATAACGGTGAAGGAATTTAAGCCACTAAAGTCTTGGAAACTATGCGTAACCTCATAGTGTAATTACAAGGATTTAAATAAGATAACGAAAAACTGAAGAAAGCACAAGAAGATTAGTTGGAAATAAATGAAATGCTACTACACAGTATAGTAACAAAGAAAATTCCTAAGGACAATGAAAAAGAAGAAGAGGTAAACAAAAATTCCTCTAATAATTATGGTCATAAAACAAAAAAAGAGAATAGTTATTCTGAAGACACAGACATGACATAAAACAAAGCATCGATAGGAAGTAAAAGAAAACAAGTGGACCACTTGGAAGGTGAACTCAAGAAAATAAAACCTTCCACATTTGATGGAGAATCAAATACTGGTGAGGAGGTTGAAGCATGGTTACTAGATATAAATAAATACTTCCAGATTTATAACTACTCTAGTAATATGAAAGTCAGAATGGCCATTTACAACTTAAAGGGAAAGGCTAGTATCTGGTGGAAAGACCTGAAATTAACCAAGGTATTGAAAGAAAAATGAATGAAATGTTTAGATTTTAAAAAGTATTTCAAGAAGAAGTATTTATCAGGAAGTTATTATGAAAGAAAAACTAAGGAATTTTATGAACTGTGACTAGGACAAATGGCGATGGATGATCTGATAAATAAATTTATAGATCTGTTGAGGTTTGTACCATACATCAAATAAGACAAGGTAAAGATACAAAGGTTCTTGAGTTGTCTACCACAATCGTACAAGGATAGAATTGAATTTGAAAATCCCAAGTCTTTAAATGAAGTGTTTAGAAAGGCTCAGATGTGCTATGATCAGTACAAACAGAGATCTGAAATTCCCAAGGCATGGAAAGACAAGAAACATGACAGAATGAATCAGAGAAAACATAGATTCCAACCAATACCTTTACGTAATATGGAAAAAGGTTTCCAAAAGAAATATTATCATTCAAATACATATAATGCCCACGCAGGAAATAAACCAGTTAACTTGGGAGTCAAGAAGGTTGGGGAATTCCCAAAGAACCATTGAAGTGTTGGGAATGTGTAGAACCCCACTTGAGGAGAAATTGTCCATGCTTAAATCCCACAGCAAGAACTTCAATCCATAACCTTAAATAGGCTTCAACGGTTGGAGATATTGGTAGAAGAGTGCATAAAATCAATGCAACTTTGGATAGCAGACAAACATATCATCAATCCACTATTGTGGAAGTTGAAGGTAAAATTCATACCCACAATGTCTCTATACTAATGGACCCAAGAGCTAGTTTGAGTTATATTACTCCCTCTTTAGTTGAATTGAACAAGTTAAAGAAGCTAAATCATGCTAAGTCCTGCTTAGTACAGTTAGAAACAGAGACCAAAAGAAAAGTAATAGATTGTATTTCTGATTGTGAACTAAGTATAGATGGTCAAAGTACAAAGTTAAATTTGAACATATTATCTTTGGGGTATTACGATTTAATCATTGGAATGGGCTGGTTAGAGAAACATAAAGTGATATTAAAATGTTACTAAAATCCATTTGTGTACAAAGATGAAAAAAACACAGTTAGAAAAATATCAGTGATGCAATTTAAGAAATGTATGAACAAAGGTTGCCAAATTTATGTCGTACAAGTAAATAACCTCCTAAGGGAAGAAAGAAAACCAATTTTAGAAGATTTTATAGTGCTACGAGGGTTCAAAGATGTATTTGTAGATGAAATACCATAAATAACTCCAAAGAGGGAGATAGATTTCTCTATCGACCTACTATCTGGATTTTCCTTGGTATGCAAGGTGCCTTATAGAATGATCCTACCCAAATTAACAGAACTGAAAATTTAGTTACAAGAACTATTGGTTAAGGAATATATTAGACCAAGTGTTTCACCTTGGGGAGCACCGGTTGTATTCGTTAAGAAGAAAGATGAGACTTTGAGACTGTGTATTGACTATCGACAACTGAATAAAATGACGATTAAGAATAAGTATCCCTTACCTAGGATTAATGATCTCTTTGATCGAGTTGGAGGAGCAAATATATTCTCTAAGATGGATTTAAGGTCTGGTTATCACCAAGTCAGGATAAAGGATGAAGATGTAAATAAAATATCTTTTAGAACATGTTATGGACACTATGCGTTTATCATAATCCCATCCGGGCTTACTAAATCACCAACAACCTTTTTGTGCTTGATGAATAGTATATTTAGCCAATATCTGGATAAATTTGTGCTAGTTTTTATCGATAATATTTTAGTTTACTCAAAAATAGAAGATGTGTCCAACAATTGGCTTAGGTTGATGGATAGTTGGTATGGATTGCTGGTTGTCATTGATGTCAACTATTGGAGAGTGATATTGTATATTGATGTCAACCCTTGAAGAAAGTCTGGTAGGGAATTTTGGTAGCACAAAGGTTTTGGTAATGGACCCAAGGTTGTTTCATGTATAATGGTATGAGTTATAATTTATTTGAAGGTAATACTATTCTATATGGATAGTACAAGTCATTGCATTTCCGGTGGTATGTGTAACCTCACATAACTCCTCACGGTTAGAGAGTTATGGCCATGAGAAGTTGGAGAACCTAGGTTTGGGTAATGGACCCAAGTTTGTTTGATGGATAATAGTATGAATTTTGATATATTTTCAGGTAATTGTATTCTATATGGATAGTACATGTCATTTCATTTCTAGTGGTATGTGGAACATCACATAAATCGTCACTTCTTGAGAGTTATGACCTTACGAAGTTGGAGGACCCTCATATGTCATCTAGAAGCCCCAAAAGGTCAAAGTAGTCAAAGTGGTTTAAGAGATTTTAGAAGATAAATAATAAAGTGAAGTGATGAGTGTACTATAATTCAAAGTGAATACAAAATAAATTATTTAAATAATAAATTTAATGGATAAATTAGAAGTGGGTTAACCCTAAAATAAGGAAAGTGGACAAAGTGACCTAGAAGATGCTTCTAAGGAAGCTACTCGGAGAGTATAAATAAGAGGAAAGGCTCTCTCATTTTACATCACACTTGATAATATTGAATATATATAGGCTAATGAGGTAAAAAAAGGATATCTAAGCCTAATTTCATAGGGAAGGTGAAGAAAAGAAGGCCGGAATTCAAGGGAGGATAAATTCTTTCGATGATTCTTTCTAAGGTATGTTATTTACAGGGCATCTCACCATTTTCGTAATAAATTTTTTTATAGAATGACTAAAACCATGAAATGGATAGGCCATTGAGGAAACATATCCAAGTATCAGTGGTAAAAGTTTCATCTTGTGGGTCGTTGTATATTTGGAGTTACACTCTGTGAAAAATAGGGTTTGTGGCTAATCCTGAAACTAGTCTAAAACATGTGTTTCGGGTAAAAACGTCATAACTTATTCATGACAGATCCAAATTCAGTAAGAAAAAATGTTTTTGTTAGAGTAGACTCTGTATAATTCTGTGTAACATTTTCATATCCATTCAACAAATATTCCATGTGGGGCACGCTCTAGAAAGTCATTCTCTAGAATAAGACAAAATTCAACAAGGTATTCCATTTTTCCTATAACTCCTTTTTTGAGAGGTTCCCAGAAGTGACACCTGGAGGAATTGCGTAAAAACAACTGAATAACATTGTGTACTATTTTTAAATCTTTATTCATTACACGTACGTAGTTATGATTATTTCAAGTTAGGGTTGTTGACTAATCCCAAACTAGTCATGTGAGAATAGAGAAAAGTTTGATGAAAATGTTAGTCTCTTGTTGTGAAAGTTAAGGAAGGTTTAGAAGTATGTGATCATATACACCAGGTCTATTATAGAGTTACAAATCATATTTGGATGATGAAATTGATGAGGGCTTTTGGTTACAGTACATGTTGGGTACATGGTTGAGACAAGTAGTTGATGAGCTGGCACATACATGAGGTGTATAGTTGATGATATTGGTACATATTCATGAGTCATAGTTGATGAGTAGTTGACATATGATTGGTACATTCTTGGTATAGGCTTGGAGGCACTTTTTAGTAGTATTGTTAACACATGGTTTATGGATGATGTAGCATACTTGTATTGGTATATTATTAGAAGCACATATTGATCTTGGTGATGATTATGAGTTGTTGGGTTATGGTTGGTTGATGCACATCTTTGAGAGTTTTCTTGGTGATTGATCTTGGTGAGTAGATCGGATTTGGTTGATAATATTTTTGAGACATGTTGTTGTGATAGGTTGTTTGGACAGGTTGTTGTGACAGGTTATTTGTACAGGTTTGGTGCATGGTTGATGCACTTTTTCATGGTGCATGGTTGATGCACTTGTTCGTGGTACATGTTTTGTACAGGTTGGTGCATGGTTGATGCACTTTTTTAAGGTACAGGTTGATTACAGGTTGAGGTACAGGTTGGTGCATGGTTGATGCACTTGTTTATGGTACAAGTTGATTACATGTTGAGGTACAGGTTGATGCATGGTTCATGTTTATTGGTACAGGTTTACAACAATATATTTCACAGTGATAGTTTGATGGTGGTTCCATCATTATACTTATACTTTAGGGTGGTTGTATGGGGCAAGGACAAGTGGTTGTAGCCACCTTCTGGTTGTAGTCGAAGAACATAGGGGGTTGTAGCCAGAGAATTGGGGAGTTGGATCTTCCCTCAGGTTGTAGCCTAAGAAACTAGGGGGCTGGAGCCTCCTTCCGGTTGCAGTTGGAAAACAAAGGAAGTTGGTGCTTCCAATGAATGTAATTCTTCAATACATATAAGAAAAAACATTATGTGGTTTTCTCACACTTTGGGTTTCCACATAAAACACTGGTGTACTGTGTATGTGTATGATTGTTCATTTGTTAATTGCTTATTTACTCTACAGTTATTGGATGATAATGATACATTGATATAACACTTGGATTATATGGTTAAAAAGGATTAAATTGCTCTATTATTGATTCACCCCCCTCTCTGTAATCCAACAATTGGTATCAGAGCCAGTTCCTTTAGGAAACAATTTAACCACCGGAAGGAGATCACGGATTATTATAAGAATGGAGTACCAATGTTTAATGGTCAGAATGGTTTTAAGTATGAGATGTGGAGCATAAGGACAGAAGTATTTTTTCAGGAACATGGACATTATATTTGGCTATCAGGTGTTACAAGATATGATAGTTCAAAAAGGGAAAAGACTGCAGCCAAGAAGGAATGGAGGAAGAATAAAAAAATAGCAATGAATTTCATCTGGGAAGGATTACCTAATCTGGTAAGAGAAAAGGTTGGTAAATGTTCATCAACAAAATAAATTTGGGATAAGTTACATGGCATATATTCTTCACCCATCACAAATTAAGAAAATGTCAAAGAAGATGAAAATACAAATCAAGAAGAATTATGTTCACCATGTCAAGAAGATTTAGAAGATGAAGAGTACATAATTACAAGAGGTATGTTGTTTTGTTTTGATTGTGAAAAACGTGGACATCCTGAAAAACTAATTGAAAAGGAATACAATTATGAAGAAGAATTTATTAGTGATTTAGATGAACTAAGAGAAGAAAACAATTCACTCAAGAAAGAATTGATGAAACAAAAGGAAAGTGTTCACATTTTTTAAGAATCCCAACAAGTCATCAAGAACTTAAGAACTCAACTAGAAGAAGCCAGAAAGATCGAAGAAAATCTTGAATCTCAAAAACAGTGTTTGGAAACAAACATAGTAGAACAAAAGGAAGAAGAAAAAATGAGAGATAATATATTGATAGATCATCTTAAGGAAATAACTAACGATCTAAACCATCTTGAGGCAGAGTTTGGTCAAGAAGAGAAAGGACTTGAAGAAGAAATAATCACATTAAAAATTCAGCTTGAAGAAGTGAAAAGAACATAAGAAGTCATGAAGTCTCAGATAATGAAGAAAGAAGAAGAGGTTGAGAAGCTTGAAGAGGAAGTTGTCACATTGAGAAATAAAATCATCAATCTCAACAAGAACGTTGAAGAGATAGAAAAATCCACATCAGTTATAGATATTGAAGAGAATCACTCTAGGTTGCTAGAAAAGAAGAATGAGGAAAATAGAAAGAGTTATGCAGAAGTACTCAAAGGAAGGAATTGTGGTCGACCAGAATATAAGAAAACTATTGAAGATACATATTTAAGAAGACCATCCATATTCAAGCCACAAAGAAGCTTCAATCATGATCATGATCGTTCAAGGAAAAAATTCGGAAGGACTACGCCACAATGAAGATCATTCACTCCTAGGTATGAAAATTTGTTTTATGGTCATTGTTTTTATTGTACTGACTTTGGACATAAGGTTGCAGATTGCAGGGATTATAAAATAAATTTTCAAGCAAGAAGTGCTTATGTGGTCTCACGTAACATTGAATGTTACAAATGTCATAACTATGGAGACATAGCCAGTGATTGTAGAAGCATGATCGATACTTCCATGAAAGAGAATAATGACATCAGATATAAGAAATTATGGATAATAAAATAGGAAGAACAGGTGATCAAATACCAAGTACCAGATATTGCAATATTGGCAATAAAATGAGATGAAGAAAATTCTACAGAGAAAACGAAAGATGTCAGATACATAAAGGTTTGGAAAATAACTGAAAAAAGGAAGGACAAGTAAATAATGAACATGTTCAAGAGATTGTACTTTCATACATTATAGTGAAAGATGAATCCACAAACAGAAAGAAAGAAGTCAGAGCTCAGAGAGATAATGAATCGACCAATGAAGATAATGATGAATCTACCAATGAAGATGATTATGAATACACATCAGAGAAGGAATTGTTCTAAGCCATCCGGATTAGAGACTCCCAAGTAATATGAATATTAGACATGGAGAGTCTATGTGATAGCTGTGACAGACCAAAGAACCATCCTTCAAGTAGATTGCAGATTTTGAGAAGACAGATTCAGATCAATCAGTTAGAAGAAGTACAATTTGATAGATTAATCAAGACTTCATGATAGTATAGTGATAAATGGGTCAACATTATGGACAATTGTGCAAATAGAGTCTTGGATAGTATTGACAGAGATGGATTCGTAAGAACACTTATCAGGTTTGGAAAGATATATGATAGTGGACGAGAGCGCGGATTCATATATTGGTTTAGAGAGTGGTTCAAAGACAAAGGAACATTATCATAATGGATGGTAATTTCACAGGAAATGGCTCAAATAATGCTAATGGATTCCAAATTGACAGATATTGTTTGGACACATGAAGTGCATACATCAGTTCACATTCAAAACGGAGTAATGCTTATAAACAACAATGACAAAAATCCCTATGAACTATGGAAAGGAAGCGCAGACAACAACCTCTACATCAAGGTAACTCAAGGTAATATTTTATTAATTGAAATTTATGTTGATGATATTGTTTTGGAAGTACTAATGAGAGGTTAAGCCAGAAATTTGCAAAGGATATGCATAATGAATTTGAAATGTCATTACTTGGAGAACTATCCTTCTTTTTAGGACTTCAGATATGTCAAGGAAACAAAGGAATTTTTATTTCTCAAACTAAGTATATCAGAGAAATGTTAAAGAGGTTCGGAATGTAAGATTACAAACCAATTACCACTCCTATGAAAACTAGTTGCAATTTGAGAAAATATGATGATTCAAAGTCTACATACCAGAGGAAATACAGGTCAATTATTGGTATCTTACTGTATGTGACAACATCCATACCAGATGTAATGCAGGAAATTAGATAGGTGGCACGATTTCAAGAAGCACCAAAGGAATCACATGTATTAGTAGTGAAGAGTATTTTTAGATATCTCAAAGGAACAAAAGAGTTTGGACTATGGTATCCAAAAGGAAAGGATCTATCACTTATTGCCTACATAGATACAGATTGGGAAGGTTGCATTCATGACCGACGAAGCACCAGTGGAGCAACGTTCTACTTGGGTGAGTGTTTAGTATCTTGGCTAAGAAAGAAACAATCATCAATATTCTTATCTACAGCCGAAGCAGAGTATATTGTAGAAACAACATGTTGTACACAGGTTCTATGGATGAAACAGACTTTGACAAATATACAGGTTGAGTATGATGATCCCATTCCAATCTATTGTGATAATACAAGCATCATCAATATCTCAAAAAACCCAGTGATGGACTCCAAGGCGAAGAACATTCCAATCAAGTATCACATTCTACGAGAACATGTTTCCTAGAAGAACATAAGAGTTGAATATGTGGGAAAAAAATAACAAGTGGCATACATCTTTACAAAACCACTTCCACAGGAATCCCTTGAGTATATTCACTAGAGACTAGGAGTAATTTCTACTCCAAAATGAATGTTTTTGAATGCTTATCTTATATGTCTTAGATGTACACGAGGAAGCACCATAAATAGGACAAAGGGGGAGAGATTTATCATATGCAAAGGCAAATGCTTGGAGAGAGAGAATAGAGACATGTTTCCAAGGGGAGTGATTGTCACAAGGGAATAATGAGCGATATGAATTTATAGTGATACCCTTTTTCAAAGGGGGAGATATTATTCATATGAAGGGAAAGAGAGTAATCAGAGGCCTATAAACACAAATAAAAATTAAAGGCACATAGATAGGGGGAGCATCCCCAAGGTGAGTTTAGTCAGGGGGGGCATCCTTGAAGGGAGATACCCTTTTCCATTGATGTCAAAGGGGGAGAGATAGAAACAATGATGAAGAGTATAAGCATGAATGTTATCATGACTAAGTGTTGCCATCAATGCCAAAGAGGGATATTGTCAGACAATTGGCTTAGGTTGATGGATAGTTTGTTTTCATTGATGTCAACTATGGAGAGTGATATTGTAAATTGATGTCAACCCTTGAAGAAAGTCCGGTAGTGAATTCCTGTAGAACAAAGGTTTGGGTAATGGAACCAAGGTTGTTTCATGTATAGTGGTATGAGTTTTAATATATTTGAATGTAATACTATTCTGTATGGATAGTACATTTCATTCCATTTATAGTAGTATGTGGAACGTCACATAAATCCTCACGGTTAGAGAGTTATGCCCATGAGAAGTTGGAGAACCCAGGTTGGAGAACCCAAGTTTGGGTAATGGAACAAAATTTGTTTGATGGATAATGGTATGAGTTTTGATATATTTGCAAGTAAGATTATTCTATATGGATATTGCATGTTATGCCATTTTTGGTGGTACGTGGAACGTCACATAACTCCTCACGGTTTGAGAGTTATGGCCTTACGAAGTTGGAGGACCCTCATATGTCATCTAGAAGCCCCAAAAGGTCAAAGTAGTCAAAGTGGTTTAAGAGATTTTAGAAGGTAAATAATAAAGTGAAGTGATGAGTGTACTATAATTCAAAGTGAATACAAAATAAATTATTTAAATAATAAATTTAATGGATAAATTAGAAGTGGGTTAAGGCTAAAATAAGGAAAGTGGGCAAAGTGACCTAGAAGATGCTTCTAAGGAAGCTACTTGGAGAGTATAAATAAGAGGCACGACTCTCTCATTTTACATCACACTTGATAATATTGAATATCTATAGGTGACTGAGGTAACCAAAGGATATCTAAGTCAAATTTTAGAGGGAAAGTGAAGAAAATAAGGCCAGAATTCAGAGGAGGATAAATTCTTTTGATGATGCTTTCTAAGGTATTTTATTTACAGGTCATGTCACCATTTCCTCAATAAAAAAAATTGTAGAATGATTCAAAATTTTAAATTGATAGGCCATTGAGGAAACATATCCAAGTATCTATGTTAAAAATCTAAGCTTGTGGGTCGTTTTATATTTGGAGTTACACTCAATGGAAAATAGGGATTTTGGCTAGTCCCAAAACTAGTCTAAAACAGGTGTTTCGGGTAAAAATGTCATAAATTATTAATAATAGATCCAAATTAAGTAAGACCAAAGTTTTTGGTTAGCATACAATATTTAGTATTCTATGTAACATTTTTAGATCCATTCAACAAATATTCCATGCGGGGCACACTCTAGAAGGTCACTCTCTAGAATAAGCCAAAATTCAACAAGGTATGTCATTGTTGCTATAACTCGTTTTATGAGAGGTTCCAAGTAGTGACACCTGGAGGAATTTCACAAAAAAAAATGAATAACATTGTGTACTATTTTCAGATCTTTATTCATTACAGGTACATAGTTATGATTATTTCAAGTTAGGGTTGTTGACTAATCCCAAACTAGTACTCATGTGAGACTAAAGAAAAGTTTGATGAAAATGTTAGTCTCTTGTTGTGAAAGTTAAGGAAGGTTTGCAGGTATGTGATCATATACACCAAGTCTATTAGAGAGTTACAAATCATATTTGGATGATAAAATTGATGAGGGATTTTGGTTAAGGTACATGTTGGGTACATGGTTGAGACAAGTAGTTGATGAGCTGACACATACATGAGGTCTATAGTTGATGATGTTGGTACATATTGATGAGTCATATTTGATGAGTAGTTGACACATGATTGGTACATACTTGGTACATGGTTGGAGACACTTGCTAGTAGTATTGTTGACACATGGTTTATGGAAGATGTAGCATACTTCTATTGGTATATTATTTGAAGCATATATTGATCTTAGTAATGGTTATGAGTTGTTGTGTTATGGTTGGTTGATGTAAATTTTTGAGAGTTGTCTTGGTGATTGATCTTGGTGACTAGATATGATTTGGTTGATAAGCTTGATGAGACAAGTTGTTGTGATAGGTTGTGTTAGCACAATGTTGTAAAATGGGTGTTTTTCCCTTAGGTAAGGACACCATGGTGAAGTTGTGCACAAAATAGGGATAAAAAAACCCACTTTCTACCTTTTATCCTAAGTTTTTTGCCTAGGTACATTGTTCTAAGAGGCACGTAGATCTGGGTGGTCAAGATCTTTGCGCTCAAATCTACGACGCACATTCTTAGTCAGACACCCTTGATCATTATGCCTTTAATGAAGGGGGGGGGTCTGAGCAGGCAATTTTCTAGTGCGGGCCCTACACTAACGTGATGCCTCCTCATGATGCTCGGACCCCCCTGCTCATTCCCTCTTACCACTCCTCCCCCCCCCTGAGAAATCCACTTACCACCTTCCTCTCCCATCAACACTTATCTCCCACTCAGTCTCTCTCCTCGTTTGTCACATATCCCACTCTCTCTCCACCTCTCGCTCCCTCACACCTGTCCTCCACTCATCAACCTCTCGACCTATCACCATCTCTCCTTCACATTTCTCCCTCTCACCACCCAACATATGTCCCACTTGTAATCCATGTCATCTCCACCTAAGTTGGTTGTCCCCACTTCTTTCAGCCATTGAATCTTCCCCTTTCTACCTGTCACCTTTGTGCCCTCTCATATCCTGATACCTATTCACCCCTATGTCGTCATACCACATCTCTCACATGTCGGTCCCCACACCTTTCCAGTAACCATTCTGTCGCCACAGTTTTCCACCTGGTCACTCATTCCTTTTCATTTCCATGCTGATCTGCACCAACCACCTTTCCTTCTCCTCCTCATCAACGTCCACGTCCATCTTCTAATATCTCTACAAAGGTCCAGTGAAGCACAAATCACTATAGTCAACATTCAAAGACCAATCATAGTGACAGGTGTTGCGTTTAACTTCTGCCTACTCAGATCTCAATGAAGAAGTTAATGAAAACAAGGAAGGTGGTTGAGACATCTTCTCCTTCCATAAATAGAAGGCCAGTAACGGACAAAGTGTGAAAGAAGATTGTCAGTCCAGCCTGACAGAGATCACTTCTGACAAAAGACTACATGGGAAGTTTGACCAATGTCTGCATGTGTAGCCTGACAGAGAATCTTATCAATGCAAAGCCTTGAACGCATGATGTGATCGCATTTCAGGTGTTTGGAGCCAGTTTTGACTATATGTAGGCATTTTTGCCATTTGTTTTTGTGTCAATAGTAGAGATAAGCTCCTGATTGTAAATTTTTAATGAAACTTCTGGTTCTCTAGTCATGTGTGTAATTTGAGACTTCTTTTTTAATGACAGTCAATTTTTTGTTCCATCTCTTTTGCCTCTAAGACTGAAAGACTCGGGCATGGATGATCCATTTGAGTTGTTGTAACTATATTTCGATGTATGTTTGATTGCACATGCAGACGTTATTTGTATAGGTTTGGTGTGTGGTTGATGCACTTGTTCATGGTATAGGTTTTTTACAGGTTTGGTGCATGATTGATGCACTTGTTGATGGTACATGTTTTGTATAGGTTGGTGCACGATCGATGCACATCTTTATGGCACAAGTCAATTACAGGTTGAGGTACAAGTTGGTGCATGGTTGATGAACTTGTTTATGGTACATGTTGAGATACAGGTTGATTCATGGTTGATGCATGGTTCATGTTTATTGGTACAGGTTTACAACAGTATATCTCACGGTGATAGTGTGAAAATGGTTCCATCATTCTACTTCTACTTCAGGGTGGTTGGACGGGGCAAGGACAGGTGGTTTCAGCCACCTTCCAGTTGTAACCGAAGAAAATAGGGGGTTGTAGCCTTCTTCTGTTTGTAGCCAGAGAATTGGGGAGTTGTATATTCCCTCATGTTGTAGCCTGAGAAACTAGGGGGTTGGAGCCTCCTTCCAGTTGCAACTGGAAAACAAAGGAAGTTGGTGCTTCCAATGAATGTAATTCTTCAAGACATATAAGAAAAAATATTCTGTAGTTTTCTCCTACTTTGGGTTTCCACGTAAAACACTGGTGTACTCTGTATGTGTATGATTGTTCATTTTTTCATTGCTTATTTACTGTGAAATTATTGGATGATAATGCTACATTGATATAACACTTGGATTATATGGTTAAAAAGGATTAAATTTCTCTATTAGTGATTCACCCCCCCTCTCAGTAATCCAACAAGATGAACATGAATAACATCTGAAAATAGTATTGCAGACCTTAAGGGAACATAAGTTGTATGCTAAGTTTGATAAGTGTGACTTCTACCAAAGAAAGATATAGTACTTATGACACGTAATATATGAAGATGGTATTGTAGTTGATCCAAAAAATATAAAATCAATTATGGAATGGCCTATCCCTAAGTATGTAAAAGACATCAGATCATTCATGGGAATTACCAGTTATTATCAGAGATTTATTGGAGAATTTTCTAGGATTGTGTATCCAATTACATCACTATAGAAAAAGGGAATAAGATTTACTTGGTCACAAAAGTGTTAGGACAACTTTGATAAATTAAAAATACTGTTAACTACAACACCTATCCTAAAGGAAACGAATTTCGATAAAGGCTTTATGGTTTGTGTGGATGCAAGCAAAGAGGGATTAGGAGGTGTGCTAACACATGATGGACACGTCATCTGTTATGAATCATGTAAACTAAAAGAACATGAACAGAATTATGTGAATCATGATTTAGAATTTGCGGCCATAATTCATGCATTAAAAATGTGGTGACATTATTTAATGGGAATAAAATTTATGTTACTAACCAACAACAGTGGTGTAAAGTATTTGTTCAGTCAACCAAATCTCAACGCAAGGCAAGAAAGATGGTTGGCCTTTTTAAGCTAATTTGATTTTGAGGTACGACACATCAAAGGTAAGGAAAACAAAGTTGCAGATGCACTAAGTCAGAGTACTAACAAACTCTATGAAATGAGTATTAGGAAATTAGAAAACGATATCGAGCAAAGAATAAAATCTGTAAGCATTAATGACAAAAATTACATTAAAACAACAACAAAATTGCAAGGAAATGCAAAAAAACTGAACAAAACAGATTTGAGCTTAGATAAAAATGGATTGTTAAGGTTCAAAAATCGGTTGTATGTACCTAATTTTGTTTATTTAAAGACAAATATTCTTGACGAACTACATAAAAAGGCGTATTTTGGTCACCCAGGATACCAAAAAACGATAACAGCCTTAAGAAAATTGTTTTATTGGCCTAACATGAAGAATGAAACAACTTAATATTTGTCTAAATGCTTATATTTTCAACAGTTAAAGGTTGAACATCAGCATCCAGTAGGTCTGTTACAACCTCTTCATATACCAGAATCGAAATGGGAGATTATCTCGATGGACTTCATCACAGGTTTGCCTAAGACTCAAAGACAAAATGACTCGATTATGGTAGTGATTGATAAAACAAGAAAATCTGCACATTTTACACCTGTGAAATATACTTCTAAAGAGATTAATATCATTGAAATTATTATGAAATAAATATATAGATATCATGGAATTCCTAAGATGGTGATTTCCTATAGAGATGTCAAAATTACGTCAATTTTTTGGAAGGAATTGCTTGCAGGATTGGAGACTAACCTGAATTTCAGCATAAGTTGCCATCCACAAATAGATGGGAAAACATAACGAACAAACCATATTATCGAAGAAATGTTGTGAATGTATGTAAGGACGAAACCAACTAAGTGGGAGGAGTACATGCACTTAATTGAATTTTCTTATAATAATGGTTATCAGACTTCACCTAAGATGAGTCCCTTCGAAGCATTATACGACAGGAATGCACAACCTCAATTAGCTGGGATAATCAAGTTGACAGGATTATGGTATGACTGGAAATGCTCTAGGAAATGGAGAGAATGGTAAAAAGAGTACAACAAAACTTAAAAGAGGCCCAAGACTGACAAAAAATCTATGCAGATTTAAAAAGAAGACATCAGGAATTTCAATTTGGGGACCATGTATATCTAAAAGTCAAAGCAAGAAGGAGCTCTCTAAAGATAGGAAATTGTTCAAAGTTGGTGCCAAGGTTTTGTGTCCCCTTCAATATTTTAACTCGAATCTGACTCGTGGTATATCAACTAGCACTTCCTGCAAATTTAAAAGTTCATAATGTTTTTCATGTTTCATTACTAAAAAGGTATATTCATGATCCTACTCACGCAATTGATTGGAAAATGGTACAAGTGGAACCAAAAGGCAAGTTTCAAGAGGAACCTCTTCGCATTCTAGATATGAAAGAAACAATACTACAGAACAGAGCCATCGCCTAGGTAAAAGTGCAATGGAAGCACTTTATTCCTGAGGAGGTCACTTGGGAATTGGAAGAATATATGATGAAAGATTATCCAACTCTATTCCGAGAAGGGGATGAAAAATAAGGATAGTGTTGTACTTAAAGGGGAGGTTATTTAATATCCTCAAATTTTAGAAAATTAAATTCTAAATGAATTTTGAAATACATTTCCATTTTTGGAAAATTTAGATTTGAAAAATATTTGCCATTTATGGAAAATACAAATTTTGAATTTTGGATTATGTAATTAATTTTTTGATGACTCTTGGTAAAATAATTGACTTTCCCAACTATCCTCTTTTATTGTACACATGTATGAGACAAAATTTTAATAAATTTAATGCTGGAAGACAAATGGAACAACCAGGTTAAAAACAATTGACCATGACTCCATGAGTGGGGAACATGTTTGAGTTACCTCAGGGATGATTTTTACAAGTGGAAGAAGTTGAATTTGACCAGTAGCAGCCCATTAAAATCAGATATTTTTAATGTTGTGAATTTCCCCAAGGAGGGAAAGGAATGAAAGACCTAGGAACAAGAATATATACAACATATGTGGGAGGGAGGACGTTGCTTAGTATGTTGGAGGAATTGATAATTGTTTGGTGTTATGAGCACTGTTCATGTGAGGCAAATAATTTTCTAATGTTTTGATGGTGATTATAGCTATGGAGGATAATTCAGTTCACCCTTATGGACTCATGGTTAGGCTAGGGGGTGATCAGGACAAGTGATTGTGGTTATTCTGTTCTACGGTTGGGTGGAATGTGGTTGTTCCATTTGTTTCCCAGCATCATATTTTCCAGATATGTATTTTCATTTGTGTCTTTAAAATTGGTATTATGCTAATGGCATTTAGTATTTATATAGTTGTTAACATATCTTTGTTTTTTCATTTATAAAGAAATATGTTTGAAAACATTGTATAACCATATTAGTTGATATGGTTTCCACTATGTAAAGTAGTTGTAGTAGTCTGTTATTAACAATATAGTTTTTATATATGTGAATAAATACATATGTGAGCATGAAAAAAACTACTATATATGTGTTGATGTTATGACAAACAAAAGAATAACAATTCTAATATACTATGTTATTAACAATATATATATATATATATATAGGCGTAAGAAAGACTACTTTACAATTGGTGTTGTTATGCCAAATAAAAGAATAACAATCCCAACATATGTTTTGTCAAATATGAAAGAAAGACACATGATACAGTAGAGTACAATTCATTTGAAAAAAGTGGCATACATATTTATTACCATCAATAGTTCAAAGTTACAGTTGAGTTCCTCAGATTACCAAAAGTCCCTATCTAATCGAAAGAAAAATATAAACGGACTACATAAAATTGTCTGTGAATTCTCGCAAGGATTGGTGGAAGAATATGGAACTTGAATACCTTTTGTGGACATGTCGAGTACTTCACCAAGTGCATGGAGTGCCTCCCAATCCTATAAAAAATAGATAAATGATTTTAGTAAATTACTAATATACGAAATTATTAAATATGCATCAAATTAAAGAATTAAAATTACTTAACTTGGGTTTCAATGCGGATATGGAGCATCCTTTATGATCAATCCAAGACAAAGAAGGTGAGTGAGAGCGTTTTTCACTTGATGGGTTCCCTTGCAAGACAAAAAGGGACCCATCATCAGTGTATATAATTGTGAAATAATTATTAATTACGCAAACAGAAAAATCATACGCAAGTCTTCAATTGAGAACATAGATATTGATATCATGTAGGTTACAATATTGATAAAGTAAAATATCAACAAAGAAAAAGATATACCATAGAAAATAATAAATGAGTTATAATAACTGACAATTATTATTTTGGAAAAGAGTAATTTAACTATTGATAGAGGGTCGAAGCTATTGTGGGAGCATTTTACCTTAATCAAATTTACGTTGTACACAGACAAGGGTAATTTTAAACAAAGCTACATTATGCACAAACATGAGTAATACTTACAACGAATGAGAATCGCAAGTATAAAACCTAGACAAAAATTACTATTGACAATTTGGACAATCATACAAACTAAAGAACCCTTGAATCAGAAATTACCACAATGACGCTAGGAGGCAATCTGTATATGTGAAGGATTCATTAAATATTTATTAAAAAGAAATATAAATTTAAGTTTTGTTTTTAAAAAACAATAGTATCATGTAGGGTTTGAATAAAGTGGTCGAAGGCACACGAGATTCTCAATAACTTTGAATGGTTTTCATCCTATTTCATTGAGATAATATTCAAAAGCATGGAGCGGGTGTATAATGGAGATAGGAAACAATATTCCTTGGCAAAGAATTATTTTAACCAGTAAAAATTTGTATAAGGAGGATCGGAAAAAATATAATTTCATAGACAAAGAAGCTGATAGCATGCATTCTACATAGACAGAGAGGTAATTCTCAGAGAAATATAATTGTGTGGAAAGAGAAGTAAAGAGCATGCGTTCTACACAGAAAGAGAGGAAAATACACAGGGAATGTATTTCATAGATAGATAAGCATAGTACACGCACTCTGTGTAGACAGAGAGATATCCCACAGAGAATGCAAGTTTTACATAGACAAAGGATTTTCTCCATCGGAGGGTGCAATATGTAGAGATTAGAACAACACAGTGAACCATTTCATAAGGGGATGTGTAATATAAACGATGGATTGATACAGAGGACGTTTGAAATACAAGGAAGATGCCATGCATCTATTGTTGGGAAACCCTTTTATATAGAAACAATACATTCAAACCTTTTTAAAACACCATTGAAATGAAAATATAAGTCTGGAGAGTAAGATACTCACAGGGGAGGACTTATCGTGTACTGGTTGAGGATAAAATGCAATAGTGGTTGCTACACTGTAAAAGGGACCGAATAAAATGGTCACTGTTGCCTTGCTACTACAGACCCGAACAAGTTAACCTTGTGACCTTTGTTACCTGGATACCACATAACTGAACCAGTTACCATTGCAGCATTGCTACTTTTTACCTCAGATCCGAACAAGGGTATTATCGTGGCCTGTGCCACCTTGATATCACAGAGAGATCCTAGTAATGTTACCATCACAGCATCATTACCTTGCTACCATAGAGTCGTAAAATTTTACTATCGCGTCGGTAAAACACACAGAGTGACAAAAACAAAATGGAATGACTGTGAGAGTAATGGCACTTCGTGACTCTCGATTTTTGGGAAGTTTGAAAAGTATGCCACCCTCACCACACCATGTGAAGCCATCTTAAGTGGTGAGCCTAGAGTGAAGCTTTCCCTGCAACATCATACTAGAAGGAGTAATGATGGCCTAACACCATTAATGGATACGACTAGATTAATACCCTAAGCCTAGGTTCATACCGTCTTATAACTACCAACCTTAAATGCTTCTTGATTTCCATAAAGGCCGATTTTTTATTGTAATGCAAACCAATGGGGAGTCGTTAGGGTCACAACTGTATAGTTATGTGGATCGTAAGTCCCATATCATAGTTCAATTACTTTGGGACTTGACAACTAGCGTGTTTTTTTGGAGTTAGTGGTTATAAACCCTAGACTCTTTCCTATGTTAAAACGTAGTGTAAGTATTAAACCATGAATATATCGTTAAAGGTATTTTAAACATAAGGTAAGGATTATGTAATAAGTCTTCAATATATCATTAATGGTATTATAAACTTAATGTACGGCTTCCATAGTAAGTCATGATTATATCATTAGATGTGTTATAGACATAGTGTAAGGCTTATCTAGTAAGTCGTAAATATATCGTTAAATGTTTATAATCATAGTTTATCACTTACATAATGGGTTGCACAATTATGGCTAGGCTATGGACCTTGATAGGTATAGCCACCAACATGTCATTGTTATAATGCTACCTCTAAATAATGACGCTTATCCACAAATGATGCATTGAACTTAAGCACTCTTACAGCCTTTTAGAATGAGTGATGATAATGTTACACTTATTGGATAGTTAATTAATGGCTTGAGACATGATTTTTCTTGTGACATGAACAATTTCCGTACATAATAGAGATTAGTTTGCCCCCATTAATTTTTATTTTATTTTGTGAAATTTGGGTTACATTTCATATGTCTTCCTCATGAATACTCCAACTCCCAAGTAGCATCTTCATGGATGAAGTCCTTCCATTGCAATTTTACTTGAACAATGACCTAGTTTCACAACAACGTTTCTTTCTTGTCCAAAATGCACAAAGGTTCTACCTAGAACTCACCTTCCGGTTCTACCTATAACAAATTCCAATAAATTACATGAGTAGGGTAATGAAAATATTTCTTTAATAATGATATATGAAAAACATTATGAACTTTTAAATTCCCCGGTAGCACTAGTTGATATGCTATTTGGCCAATGCGAGCTAGCACTTCAAAAGGCCCACAAAACCTTGGTTCTAGTTTTGTACATCTCCCAAGTTTCAGGGAACTTTTTCTTTCCTTAACCCATAGATAAACATGATATCCATCATTAAACTCTTTATGCATTCTTTTTTTTATCTCCATAACATTTTTCGGTCCTGTGCCACTTTTAAATTTTGTTGGGCCTTTTTCACTATCACTTCCATTTACTGTAACATATCTAGTCCAACCATGATCCTATCTACTGGATTAGCCCAACTAATAGAATTCATACATTTACTAACATAAAGGATTTCGAATGGACTCATTTTGGATGAGGAATGATAATCGTTATTGTAGGCAAATTCTACTAAAGGTAATTAGTCTTCCCATTTTTTCGTTTTATCCATCATGTACATCTAGAGAATGTCTTCAATGATCTTGTTAGTACGTTCAATTTTCCCATCTGTCTCCAGATGTTAATTGGTACTAAAGTTTAGTTCATTTTCAAAACTTGCAAACAATGCCTTCCAAAAATTTGAAGTAAACTTAACATCTCTGTCAGAAATCACCTTCTTTGGTATCCCATGTAACCTAAAAATTTCTTCCATAAAAAATTATGTAATGTGAACAACTTTGTAAGTAGACTTTACAAGTATAAAATGTGAAAATTTACTTAACTTATCCATTACTACCATAATTGAGCAATGTTGTTTTCGAATATTTTGGAAACCTGTGATAAAATCCATTGATGTTACTTCCCATTTCCATTCTGGTAGAGGGAAAGGTTGTAATAGACTTGATGGATGTTTATGTTCCTCCTTTACCTGTTGATTTTCTATACATTTTGCGAAGTAGTCAGTTGTATCAGTTTTATTGGCCAATAAAACAGTTTTCTTAGTAATGACATCATTCTCTGATATCTTGGATGGCCTGAATAAGGATTTTTATGGATTTCATTAAAGATTAGCAATTTTAAATCCATGTAATTTGGTATGTAAATTCTATTGTTAAATTTTAGAATTCCTTCGTGGTCGATATTGAAATATTCCCTGTTTAGTTTTTTGACATCTGTCATCAATTTTTCCTTTATTTTTACATATTATTCATTTTTTGTACTTGCAGATATGATTTTGTCTCTGATATTGTTATCGTCTTTACTCACAATTATTTCATAAAATCATCTTGGCCTTCTACTAAGCATGTCTGCAACTTTATTTTCCTTCCCTTTAATATGTTTTATTTCAAAGTCAAATTCGCTCAAGAATTCCAACCACCTTGCTTGTCGTGCATTTAATCCTTGTTGATTTAACAAGTACTTTTGATGCAGGAGCATCACAATCACATCAAAAGAAAGGAAGACGTGGAATTGAAGTCAACACCTTGATGCATCGAAAGATCCAAACCGACCTTAACCAACTTGGTAGCAGTGTGGATATCTTTTTGATTTTCTCGTTAATTCATTAGCTGCATGTAAATTTGGGCCACCGTTTGAAGAAACAAAACAATTGTAAATCCTTTACACGATTGTAATGTATTACAGGTATAGGATAATTTCCCGTATTAGTCATTAGGTTGCATTTAATTGAGTAGGTAACCACTTGAATAGAATTAAATAGGATTTAGATAGGAGGAATAAGAGAAAAGAGGCTCTGAGTCCTTAGACAAGTTTTCATTGTAATGACTGTAGGAGATAGAGACTGTATTTTATGTTTTTTCTCTTTGAAATGAATAGAACAGAGAAAAATGACCAAAAACTCTACGGTGTTGATACTGTTTTGACTATTAATTGTGTATTCTGTAAATGTATGATGTTTATGGTGAGTGAATGAAGAATTGAATGAGTTTCAATTGTTTCTCTTCTGTAAGTTATGCAATGTGTGCATGCAGAGCACAAGGAGTGCGCGTGAGGAAGTCTTTTAGAATCCAAGCTCAGAAGAGATAACAGGGAGATTTTTGTAGGCAGAGTATGCATATTGAGAACAAGAAGTACATGTAGGAGAAAACTTAGCTTAAGTTTGAAAGCTCAGGAAGTTGAGAGAAGAGTATGCCAGGAGGGCATCAGAAAGTATTTTGAAGAAGACGCAGAGCGAAAAACGTGTGCCAAGGAAGAGGTTTATATTTCATTTGTCAGAAGATCAGGAGGAGTAGTGGCTCTAAAATTTGAGAAGAAATACTTAGAAGAACTTCTAATTCCTTAAGAGTTGAGGCGTTCAAAGGTGGAGCACAAGAATTGACAGTTTGAAGGAAGAACAGGTACAGAGGATTGAGCAGGAGAAATTCTTCAGAAAGGAATTTTGAATACTGAATAAGATCAAAGGTTAAGATCCATTCAGGAGAATACAAAACATTTCAAGCCATTATATCTCAGAGAAGTAGTGCACTGGTTAGTCATGAGGATTTATTGGAATTTCGCAAACCAAAAGATTTGGAAGAAGCAGAGTGAAATTCGCAAAACCCTAAAATGCGAAATCCTGAAATCATCAGGACCATCCATCGAAAGGGGACACATGCCAAGAGATTAGCATTTCACTAACTCACATGAGGGAAAGGTCAAAGCGGAGAATCGTGAGAACTCACGAAGCCTAAGTTCACGATTTTATAGTGACCGTCATATCTAGAGGAGCACGAAACGTTGATTTGTTGCTTCGAAATATCAACATTTCGGGAGTTGGGAGTGTGAAGGAAACTGTTCTCGGAATTGGTGAGTCATGAAATCTTGATGCGCTTGAGAGTTGAGCCCCGAGTCATGACCAGAGGTCATATGGATGAAGGATAAGAGAGGAGCTACCTACTTCTAGGCCCCTGTCGAGAGTTTGGAGATCAGAGAGTCAGGGGTTGAATCACATATGATTACCCGACACACAAAATTGTGAAAGGCCTTTTGATTAGGCCTGTGGTAACGAGTGGTGGTCACGTGGAGAAGATTTTTCACTTACCACTTGTTCATACAGGCAAAGTTTCATAAAAAAATACGTTTGGATGTTTTCGTAGAGGTTCCAGCAAGGAATCGAAGACTATTTCAATTCAGTATTGAGAAGATCCTAGACAGGGAGGTCGCACAACCCTTGGAGAGGAGGGGGTTATGCACCAAGTGCTATCAGAGCCTGAAAAATATTTGAAGTTGAACATAGTGTGTTGGAAATAGTTGAAGTGATGCCATCAAGGGTACACATAGGACCACCTATAGAAAACCATTATATAGGAAGAGAAGTGTGAGAACTTCATTCAAGGTTGGAAATGATGGAAGCAATGAAAAGGAGAACATCTTCCACTGGAGACGTTAGTGATGCAGAGAGTGAAGAAATAGAAGTTGAAGAAGATACAGGGGAAGATGCAGGCGATGAATGCTTCTTGAAGGTTGTTATGAAGTTGGGAGCCAGAGAAAATATAGACGTCCCAAGGTAATTTGGATGCTGAAGAGATGTTGGAATGGATAAGGTCCATGGACAAGTATTTTGACTATGAATATGTCTATGAAGGAAGGAAGTTGAGACATGTTGTCATAAGATTAAAGGGACATGCAACACTGTGGTGGGATGAACTGTAGGTAGAAAGGAGGAACAAAGGAAAACATAATATAAAGAAATGGGATAGGATGGTAGCCAAACTGAAGGCTAAATTCATACCTAGGGATTATCAGATAGAGTTGTTCAGAAAATTGCAGAACCTGAGACAGAGAGGTATGACAGTGAAAGAGTATACAGAAGAATTTTATAGGCTGAATATTAGGACTGGACAAAGAGAGAAGGATGATGGAAATTTTTCCAGGTATATAAATGGTTTGAAGTATGAAATTCAGTATGAAATCAGCATGATGACTATGAGGACAGTAGAAGATGCTTATTAGATTGTACTGAAGGCAGAAGAAATGTTGGCCAAAAACTAGAGTTACTGGAACAGAAGCAGAGGCTTAAACAGAGGTAAGGGAGTTGTCTATGATAAGTCACCGAAATCTAAGGGTGAGAATGAGAAATCATATGGTTGTTTTGAAAGAGGAGGAAGTTCCCAAAGAGGACCGTTTGGTGGGAGAAACTATTTTCCCCAAGGAAGAGGAAGAAGTAGAGGAGGTGGAGTTTAATATTATGCTTGTGGAAAGGCAAAATATATGTCTTGGGAATGTCCCAAGAAGAAGAGATAAGGAGGAGGAGAAGCACACATTTTTGAATATCAAAAGAATGTGGAAGCAGAGGCAGTAGAAGGAGGAAAAAATCTTATGATGAGGAAAGTTCTTCTAAAGCCAAAGAAAGAAATAGAAGACCTAGTTCAACGAACGAGGTTGTTCAGGATTGCTTGTAAGACAAAGGAAAAAGTTTGTAAGATGATTATAGACAGTGGGAGTACTGATAATTTAGTATCAACAAGGATGGTGGAGAAGATGGAGCTAAAGAAAATTGCACACCCAAGTCCATACAAAGTATCGTGGTTGCAGAAAGGACATCAAGTAATGGTAAGTCAACAATGCAAAGTTGAATTTAAAATAGGAGTCTATAAAGATGAGATTATGTGTGATGTAATTCCCATGGATGTTTTTCATATTTTGTTGGGGAGACCATGGTAGTTTGATAGGAATGTTATTCATGATGGGAGAGAAAATACTTATACTCTAGAAAATAATGGTAGAACCCATATGTTGTTTCCAATAGAAGAAAAAAAAGAAAAGGAAGAATCCAACACAAGAATACTTCTCATGAGTGGGAAGGAACTATTGAAGGAGATCAAGAAAGATCAAGAAATGAAATTTGTTGTAGTAAGGAAGTCGAGAGTTATCCTTACCAATAATTTTGTGGATGATTTACCTAAAGAAATCCAAGAATTGTTGGAGAAGTTTGTTGACATAGCAGTGGATGAGTTGCCTCATTCATTACCACCTATTAGGAGCATTAGCCACCATATTGACTTGATTCCAAGAGCTAGTTTTCCAAATAAAGAAGCGTATAGGTTGACACCTGGAGAGAATGAATAAGTTAAGAATCAAGTTCAATAATTGTTGGATAAAGGTTTAGTTAGGGAAATTCTAAGCCCATGTGCAGTGTCAACTGTATTGAGTCCAAAGAAGGATGGAGGATGGAGAATCTGTACAGATTCTAGAGCTATCAACAAGATTACCATCAGGTATAGATTTCCTTTACCCAGGATGGATGACTTGATGGATTTTTTGAGCGGAGCAATCTATTTTTCAAAAATAGACTTGAAGAGTGGATATCATCAGATAAGAATGAGAGAGGGAGATGAATGGAAAACAACATTCAAGACAAATGAAGGATTGTTTGAATGGATAGTCATGACATTTGGATTGACAAATGATCCAAGTACATTTATGAGGTTGATGAATGAATTACTGAAGGAATTCATAGGTAAATTTGTCATTTTATAACTGGATGATATATTAGTTTTTAGCAAAACAGAGGAAGAACATTTAAAGCACTTGACATTAGTGATGAGGATATTGCAACAAGAAAAGTTGTTAATAAACTTGAAGAAAAGTTATATTATGAAGACATAGCTCATATATTTTGGTTTTGTGATATATTCAAATGAATTGAAGATGGATCCAGAAAAGGTGAGAGCAATCAAAGAATGGTTTTCACCCAGGAGCATATTCGAGGTGAGAATTTTCCATGATTTAGCAAGTTTTTATAGAAAGTTTATCATAAATTTTAGTGGTATATGTGCACCCATGATGGGCACTATGAAGAAGAAACATAAGTATTTTAATTGGACAAGGGAGGCTGAGAAAAGATTCAGAGTGTTGAAAAAGAAGATAACAGAGCAACCAGTTCTGGTTTTACCAGATTTTATAAAACAAATTCAAGTGAGGTGTGATGCAAGTGGAATAGCCATTGGAGTAGTTTTGAGTCAAGATAATAGGCCAATTGCTTATTTCAGTGAGAAGTTGAATGATGTTAAGGAGAAATATTCTACATATGACAAGGAATTTTATGCAATGATTCAAGCTTTGAAGAAATGGAGACATTATTTAATTCCAAAAGAGTTTGTCTTGTATAGTGATAATCAAGCTTTACAATTTATTACTAGGCAAGAGAAGTTGAATCGGAGACATGCTAAGTGGGTAGAATTCATGCACAATTTTACTTTTGTCATTAAACATATTTATGGAAGTGCTAATAAAGTTTCATATGCTTTGAACATGAGAAGTTTGGTTGTATAGGAATTTCAAGTGAAGACCTTAGGGTTTGATCACCTTAAGGAAATGTATCAGGAAGATCTAGATTTTAAGGAGGATTATGAAGCATATGAAAATCCTTTGTTGAGGGATAACCACTCATGGTGAGAATATTTGATCCAGGATAGATTGTTGTTTAAAGGAAGCCAATTGTGCATACCAAGATGTTCAATGAGAGATAATTTGTTGAAAGAAAAACATAGTGGAGGTTTAGCCGAACATTTTGGTCATGACAAAACATTTGCACAACTGAGTAGTTTGTATTATTGGCCAGGTATGAGGGAAGATATGAAGAAATTTGTAGACCGATGTAATATTTTTCAACATGCAAAAGGGAAGAGACAAAACAATGGGTTGTATCAACCATTTCCTATTCCAGAAAGGCCTTGGGATGCAATTAGTATAGATTTTGTATTGGGATTACCTAGAACCTAGAAGGGAAGTGATTCTGTAGTTGTTGTGGTTGATAGATTTTCCAAGATGGCACATTTCATACCATGCTAGAAAAAAAATGACGCTGCACACATAGCCAATTTTTTTTTCAGAGAAGTTGCGAGATTACATGAACTGCCCAGAAGCATAGTTTTAGACAACGATATTAAGTTTGTGGGACACTTTTGGAGGAATCTATGGAAGAGGTTGGGAACTAATTTATCTTTTATTTTAGCATATCACTCTCAGAAAGACGAAAAAATTGAGGTGGTGAAAAAAAGTCTGGGAAATTTGTTCAGGAGTTTAGTCAATGACCAAGGTCGTCAGTGGGATCAGATTCTGGCACATGAAGAATTTTCATTTAACAATTACGTTAATAGATTAACTGGAAAATGTCCATTCAAGATAGTATATGGAAGACAACCGAGAGGGGTTGCATAATTGAGAGAATTGAAACAAGATGAATTCAGGAGCGCTGGAGAAGAAGATTTTGCTACAGAAATGAAAAGACTTCATGATCAAGATAAGAGGTAGATACAGGATAGTAATTAGAAGTATAAGGACAGAGTTGATCAGAAAAGAAGGGAATTTCAATTCAAATTAGGAGATAATTTTTTATCTCATTTGAGGAAGGAGAGGTTTCCCAGAGGAACATATAATAAATTGAAGATGAAAAAGATAGGACCATGCAAGATCCTTAGAAAATTTGCAACAAATGCTTATGAGATAGAGTTTCCAGACAATGTTGGAATATCACCGATATTCAATGTTGCATATTTATATCCTTATAACAAATATGACACATGAGGATTGGATGATCAGGAAGATATTCAGTGGGAAGAATATATGCCTACAGTAGATAATCCTCATATGGAGAAAATTTTAGAACATAGAGTTGGAAGGAAAACCAGAAGAAAGATGTATCCTAAATATTTGGTAAAGTGGAAAGATCACCCAGTAGGAGATTCAAGTTCAGTAATTGAACCTAATATTTTGAAGCATGGAAAAAAATGCGAGAGCTCATGGACAGGAATCCATGAATATTTTGGCCATAGGAGTATGATGCAGTAGCATCACAATCACATTAAAAGAAAGGTGGACATGGAATTGAAGTCGACACCTCGATGCATCGAAGGAGCCAAACCGACCTTAACCATCTTGGTAGCAGTGTGGAGATCTTTTTTATTTTCTCGTTAATTCATTATCTTATTGTAAAGTCCGACCACCGTTTGAAGAGACAAAACAATTGTAGATTCTTTACATGACTGTAATGTATTACAAGTGTAGGATAATTTCCCATATTAGTCATTAGGTTGCATTTAATTGAGTAGGTAACCACCTGAATAGAATGAAATAGGATTTAGATAGGAGGAAGAAGAGCGAAGAGGTTCTGAGTCCTTAGACAATTTTTCATTGTAATGGTTGTAGGAGATAGCGACTGTATTTTATGTTTTTTCTCTTTGAAATGAATAGAACAGAGAAACATGACCAAAAATTGTACGGTGTTGATACTGTTTTGACTGTTAATTGTGTATTCTATAAATGCATGATGTTTATGGTGAGTGAATGAATAATCGAAAGAGTTTCAATTGTTTCTCTTCTGTAAGTTATGTAAGGAGTGCATGCAAAGCGCAAGTAGTGCACGTGAGGAAGTCTTTTCAACTCGAAGATCAGAAGATATAGTGGGGAAATTTTTGTATGCAGAGTATTCATATTGAGCACAAGAAGTACGCGTAGAAGAAAACTTAGCTTAAGTTTGAAAGATCAGGAAGTTGAGTGAAGAGTATGCCAGGAGGGCATCAAGAAGTATTTTGAAGAAGACGATGAGTGCAAGGGTGCGCAAAGGCAAAGGTTTGGATTTAATTTTTCAGAAACACATGAGGATTAGTGGTTCTAAACTTCGAGAAGAAATACTTAGAATAATTTTTAAGTCCTAAAGAGTTGAAGTGTTCAAAGGTGGAGTGAATAAAATGACAGTTCGAAGGAAGAACAAGTACATAGGATTGAGTGGGAGAAATTATTCAGAAAGGAATTTTGAAGACTGAATAAGATCGAAGGTTAATATCCATTCAGGAGAAGCTAAAATATTTCAAGCTGTTAGATCTTGGAGAAGTATTGCACTAGTTAGTCTCGAGGATTTATCAGAATTTTGCAAACCAGAAGATTTGGAAGAAGCCGAGTGAAATTTGTGAAATCCCGAAACATGAAATCCTGAAATCATCGGGATCGTCCATCGAAAGGGGACATGTGGCAAGAGATCAAAATTTCATTGACTCACAGGAGGGAAAGGTCAAAGGGGATAATCGTGATAACTCACGAAGCCCGAGTTCACGATTTGATTGTTAAGAACCAAATATCAATATAGCATAGAAAAACCTCAGAAAAAGTACTCAACGCCTTGAAAAAGAGATAATTTCAGATAATAAGCCTCTTCGAGGGGGCAACCTCCTTTTACCCCACTTAAATGTTCAAGTCCAAGATGATTATAAATGAAAATGTCTCCTTGGTATATATAGGAGACTAGGAGTTATAATTAAAACTAATGGCCTAAAGCCGACATAAATAAAATAACATTACTAATATAATATGCCCCCAAATTAAGGGGTAATGAGCCAATATTAGGGCTTAACATACCTCTCCCCTTGAGACAAGTGTTGTTCGCAATGCTTGAGTAACTCTGGATGCTTCTATATAAAAGACTCATCTTCCCAAGTGGAATCTTCAGCCGATAGTTTCCTCCATTTAATGAGCTACTCTGAAATGGATCTATTCCTCAGTTGGCGAATTCTTGTGTCAGTGATGGCTTTAGGCTCCAATATGATTTTTCCTTCCTCGTCAAGTTCTAGCAATATATTTTGAACTGGGATCTTGTCACCTATAACCTTCTTTAAGCATGAAACGTGGAAAACTAGGTGTACTCGTGAAGATGCAAGCAACTCCAATTTGTATGCCATAGTACCAATCTTTTGCAACACCTTATAAGGTCCATAGTACTTTGGTGATAATTTATTATCCTTCTTTGCTTGCTTGAGGGACATATGTTTGTATGGTTGTAGTCTTAAAAACACCCAATCCCCTACTTCAAAACATCTTTCACTACGATGTTGATCTGCTTGTTGTTTCATGCAATTATGTGCCATGGTCAGGTTGTCCTTTAAAATTTGAAGAACTTGTTGTTGATTCTCGATGTTATCTTCTACTGCTTCAACCTTAGATTTTTATTTTAGATAAGAAGTGATGGAAAGAGGGTGGTATCCATAAAGTGCCATAAATGGTGCCATTTTTGTTGCAGTATGAAAGGAAGTGTTATACCACCATTCTGCCAAGGGTAACCATTTGAACCATTGTGTTTGTTTATCAGAGACAAAGCAACGAAGGTAGCCTTCCAAACATTTGTTCACTATCTCGGTTTGTCCATCAGATTGAGGATGATAGGATGAGCTATGAGCCAATTGAGCACCCAAACAAGAAAATAATTCTGTCCAAAAATGTCCAGTGAAGATGGGATCTCTATCACTTACAATAATCTTTGGGCTACCATGTATCTTTTGAACTGTCTCCATGAATGCGGTGGCAAATGTACTATCTTTGAAGAGATGAGAGAGTGCACAAAAGTGTGCATACTTGGTCAGTCTATCAACAATCACCATGATGGCACTCTTTCCTTCAGACTTTGGTAACCCTGTGATGAAATCCATGGAAACCTCCTCCCAACACTGACTTGGGATGGATAATGGTTGTAAAAG
>ML794979.1:508605-522266 GCA_009831015.1 Picea engelmannii | reverse complement strand
CCTTGAAAAAGAGATAATTTTAGATAATAAGCCTCTTCGAGGGGGAAACCTCCTTTTACCTCACTTAAATGTTCAAGTCCAAGATGATTCAAAATGAAAATGTCTCCTTGGTATATATAGGAGACTAGGAGGTATAATTACAACTAATGGCCTAAATTCGACATAAATAAAATAACATTACTAATATAATATCCCCCCATTTATGGGGTAATGAGCCAATATTAGGGCTTAACAATTTTATAGTGACCGTCAGATCCAAAGGAGCGCGAGCTGTTGATTTCGTGCTTCGAAATATCGACATTTCAGGAGTGGGGAGTGTGAAGGAAACTTTTCTCGGAAGTCATGAGTCATGAAATACCGACGTGCTTGAGAGTTGAGCCCCAGGTTATGACCAGGGGTCATATGGATGAAGGATAAGATAGGATCTAGCTAGTGCTAGGCCCCTGTCAAAAGTTTGGAGGTCGGAGAGTCAAGGGTTGACTCACATACGATTACCCGACAGACAAAATTGAGAAATGCCTTTTGATTAGGCCTGTGGTCACAGGTAGTGGTCACGTGGAGAAGATTTTGCGCCTAGTTCTTGTTCACGTGGGTGTACTTTCATAAAAAAAATACCTATGGATGGTTTCTTAGAGGTTCAAACAATTAATTGAAGACTGTTTCAGTTCAGTCTTGAGAAGATCCTAGACCGAGAGGTCGTGAAAACCTTAGAGAGGAGGGGGGTCTGTACCAACTTTACGCCACTATTGTCAGTTAGAATCATAGATTTCCTTCCTATTAAATAATGATGTCATATATTTAGTGCATGTATCATAGATGCTAATTCTAATTCATGTGTCACATAGTTCCGTTTGTGGTCCTTTAATTTTCTGGATTCATAGGATATCACATGCCCTTTTTGTGATAAAATTCCTCCTAACCCTTCTTTGATAGAATCGATGCATATAGTGAAATATTTGTAAGGGTCAACAACTTTAATAATTGGTGCGGTAGTTAATCGTTCCTTTAACTGATTAAAAATTTATTAACATTTGTGTGACCATGTTAAGCCCTAAATATTAGCTCATTACCCCTTAATTGGGGCATATTACATGAGTAATGTTATTTTATTTATGTCGTCTTTAGTCCATTAGTTGTAATTATACCTCCTAGTCTCCTATATATACCAAGAAGACATTTTCAATTGGAATCATCTGGTAATTGTACATTTATGTGGGCATAAGGAGGTTTCCCCCTCGAAGAGGCTTATTATCTGAATTTCTCTCTTTTTCAAGGCGTTGAGTACTTATTATGACATTTTTCTATGCTATATTGATATTTGGTTTTGAACATATTGTATCAGAGCTCAAGGTCTTAGGGTTTTGCTGCTACATCTGAGACACCTTGGAATTTTTTCTATAACTTGTTTTATACAATGTTTCAAAAGGAACAACTTAGAGGATATTTAGTAGAAAGATCAAGGTATGTTGGGTTAAAATTTCATCTCTTGAGGTCTTATACTTTCAGAGATACATCCTATGCAAGATAGGGTTCTGGAATCATCCTGAACTGAGTCATTGCATAATTTTCACTATAAAACATTTTTTGTAACGTTTCAGACCTTGAAATCTAGAGGCTATTCACATAAATTAGTAAGGTGTATGTGGTAATAATTTCAACTTCTGGTTCATCTTACATTTGTAGATACACCTTGTGGAAGATAGGGTGTCTGACTAGTCCTATTGACTAGTCTCAAGAAGGTGTTCCAGGTAAAACAATCATAACTTCTTCCTAGAGTATCCAAATTGAGTGATACAGGTTTCATTGGATAGTGGACAGTCTGTAGTATTTTTGGTATAAGTTAATTTTATATCAATTATTTTGTGCGGGGAACGTTATACAAGTGATATCTCTTGGAAAGGCCAAAAATCAACAAGTTGTGGGGAAGTTACCATAAATTGCACTTGGCACATCCAATTTTGATCAAACCTGTGGCATTGCAGAGAAAAAATATCAGAGAAATAGAAAAAATAAAGTTTCATATCTAGAAGGGCCAAAAATTTGGAGATACAGTAGAAGAAAGATTGTCTAGCAGAGCCACCTCAAAATCAAGGTTCAAAAGTGATACTTGGCCAACATGCCACCCAAAAAGGGAACTTGTACACCAAATAAGCCTCTAGAAAGTCCTACTTGGACTCTTGATGAAGGTGAAGAAATGTGTAGGGACATAAGTGAATTACAAAAGAAGACAATGAAAAAATACGAACTACAAGGGATGATGGATTCAACTGAAGCTAAATTGGAGGCAATGATGGATACTAAGATGGATGGTTTAGAAAGGGAGATCATGGAAGGAATGAAAAATTTCCTAATAGAGAGGACACCTGAAAGTGAAAATGTGTCCCATGTAATTCATGATGAGGACACAAGGAGGATGAATCAAGAATGGAGAAAATCCAACTTTGGGTTGAAGACCAACCACGTTCCTAAGATTGATATGAGGAAGTTTGATGGCAGGGACCCAATCACATGGATACTTCAGATGGATCAATTATTTGATCTCATAATGTGCCACATACACAAAAAGTACAAATTGCTTCTTTATATTTAGAACCCAATCAATTTGTATGGTATCGATGGATTTGTTCTCGAAAATCATTTGTCACTTGGACAATTTTTACGGAAGAAATGATAGCACACTATGAGGATACAAGGAGCAATACCTTCTTTAGCCAATTGATAAATATCAAGAAAAAGGGTTCAATTACAGAGCACATTGAGAACTTCCAAAGATTGAATATATTAAAGGTAACATATATTCCAGATGAGCACTTGATTTATGTATTCATAGGAACTTTAAAGGATAACATTCAACATGAGGTTCGCCTTTGGGAACCCAAATCATTGGAGAATACATTTAGGGTGGCAAGAAATGTTGAAAGTAAAAATATGGTTATGGCTACTAGAAGGACCAATCCTAATAGCTATAGAGAGAATAATGCTCCTTCTTCTAAAACACCTCAAACTACAAGGTTGAAACCTCAACAATTGGAGGAAAGAAAATCAAAAGGTTTATGATTTAATTGTGACAACAAGTACAGTAAGGGACATAAGTGTGCTGAGAAGAAGTTTTTCTACATTGATTGTGAAGAGGAAGAAGAACAAGAACAAGAACAAGAATCATCTCAAGATGAAAACGTAGAAGCAATTTCATCTAAAGAGTCGACTCCCACGATATCATGTAATGCATTGGCTAGAATTAGAACTCCTCAAACCCTCAATATTGAAGGATATATCAAAAAGAAAAAGGTAATAGTCCTAATTGATTCTGGCAGTACTCATATTTCCAGTTGTTATTGGATAAATCCGTAAGTGCGGACACAAACTGATCTCCCTAGATCCACCTAGATCTAGAACAAAGCAAGACAGAATATGACTCTTTCCTTAGATTCTAACCATTGAATTTAATAAGAGGCAAGAACAAGGAACATACCTTATTAACACTTCCTTTGGTATTTGTTGCTCCCACTTCACTCCAATTCTCTCGTATAGTCAAGACCAAAACAATACAAACCAAGTGGAGTAAAGAAAGCACAATCTATTCAGCAGTGAATCTATGTATATGATCAAGGAGTTATACAATAAAGTGAAAATAGCTTTATGCGAAAGAATCATATTACTGTATTATATTAAATGTGAAAGAGAGATTACAACCATTGCCTTGATGTCGTAAGGTCCCTTCCAACTGTCCTTCGTTCCTCACACACTTCTTGCTCCAAGGATTCTGAAACCATAGATTTTATGGCTACTCATAATCTATCTTGACAAAGAAAATCTCAAAGCCACTCCAACCAAGCTGATAATTCCAAGCCAATCAAGAACAAGCTCATGAACCAACAAAGCTAACCCAAGCTAACTTTCTCCATGATAAATCCTCTCCTTTTATAAGTTGAAGAAGATAAGGTGAGGAGGTTAGGATGATCCCACTAAATCATGAAAGAAAGTAAGATCCAAACCATTCGAATGCCACCTCACCATAGAAGTTTCTCCTTCTAGAAGATTCGAGAAAATGCTCATTTTTCCCACGTGCAGGCATTCTCGCACCCTATCTATAGATCAACCTGCGAACACCTTGCACCCTAACTATAGTGCAACCTGTGAGAATGGGTCATTCTCGCACCCTGCCTATATAGAAACCTGCAAACTTCTCTTTTTATAATGTTTTTACATAGGAAAAAGCAACTTCTTTTCTCAGGAGAAGTTCTTCTCCCTTCTCTCTTTAGGAACTCAGGCCACTGACCCCTCTGAAGGCAACATATAGGTTTACATCATTAATGATCATAGTGATGACGAAAATAATGTGTAACACCGGTCACTATAAATTAGCCAAAGCTCTCAATTTCTTTGTATATCCAGCGCCATAGTTTCAAGTAATGATTGCAGATGGAGGGACTATCAATTGCTCAGGAAAATGCAATAAGATCAATCTTACTATGGGGGAATATGTAATGAATATTCCAATGATTTCTATACCCATGGGTGGTCCTAATGTTGTACTAGGAATCCAATGGTTACAATCATTAGGAATGATGGCTTTTAATTTTCAAGAACTTTTCATGAAATTTTCATTGGAAGGAAAATAAATTGAGTTAAGAGGTATCACAGGGAAACCTGGTAAGGTGATAAGCTCTAATGATTTCTATACCCATGACAAAATAAGGGATCATTGATAACCATTCCAAAGTATTTGAGGATATTCCCAAAGGTATTCCACCCACTCGAAATCATGATCATGATATTCACCTAATTCCTGGGAATGTCCCTCCTAACATCAGGCCATACAGATACCCTTATGCCCAGGAGAGTGAAATTGAGTGCATGGTTGAAGAAATGTTAGAGGTTTGCATTATTAGACCTAGCCAAATTTCTTACTCTGCACCGGTGGTAATGTTATTCAAGAAAGATGTCTCATGGCGTATGTATCCAGATTATAGAGAGCTCAAAGATAATTTTCCTATTCCCATCATTGATGAATTGTTAGATGAACTACATGGAGAAATCTATTTCACAAAGTTGGATCTTCGTTCAGGGTGTCACCAGATTAGAATGAAGGAAGAATATATCCCAAAAACAACATTCTGAACTCATGAAGGCCATTATGAATTTCTGGTCATGCCTTTGGGCCTTACAAATGCACCTTCCACATTCCAAGGGTTGATGAATTCCATTTTCAATCCCTTCCTTTGAAAATTTGTGTTAGTGTAACACCCTGTTTCCCCTAGCCTGTAAAAATAACTATACTGGCCAAGAACTATGGCAGACTCAAAGATGTGAATGTGTGATTTTGAATGGACCTTAGTATAAAAGGTCAACGAATGTAAATAATGTTATGAATATATGTTGCAGGACTGCTGGGAGGGGGATGTGCTGAAAAGAGACCATGATGGCTGATGAAAGGTGGTGGAAGGCACCTGGAATGGTGGAGTTAACTTCCACCAAAACCAATATCGTATTTGGTCTTTACTGGACCGAAGATCAAGAGCGGCTCACTGGCCCCGAAATGAATTATTCGCCAGGTTGGTAGGTGAAGAGGCTCCTCATGAGTTAAAGAGGGATGGGGGTGAACCGCCCATCCATGGAAGCCTCAGACCTAACCATCGTGGGGAAGTTCGTGCCACATGAAACCTCACTGGAAAAGAAAAGGTAGGAAAGAGGTGTGGAAGGGGGCAGTCGCGACATAGATTGCAAGAGGGGAGAAACTGAAAGGACTCTGGAAAAATATACAGAGTGATTGATAAGAAAAGAAGGAGAGTAACCTTCATTCTCGAATTCTGACGAACAAAGACTTAGTCTCACAGCATTGTGGTTTAAGCTCGGGGGTGGCTAGTGGTAAATCCATTCAGAATCGTTGAGCCTACGGTTGGGTGGAAATGAGCACCCCTCTCAACAGTTGAATCAAACCTGGTGTTTTTTCCGATAAGTGTTATATCTCGTATCTTGAAATTAATATTCTGACATGTATTTTCATGGTTTGTGTAATTATGAATGGTTACAATATAAGATTGTCTATTTGGTGTTTTGATAAAAAATGGTGGTTGTATGCTTATATTGGAAAGACCACCTATGGATTACGTAAATATATACATACATATATATACATATACATATATATATATATATATATATATATATATATATATATATATATATATATAGATATAGATATATATATGTTTTGAACGGATTCAATTTTCAAGTTTGTTCTCAGGAAATTTATTCCCTTATTTGTCTCAAGTAATGCCTTGGATAGATCTCCCCACAAGGACACCCTTTTTGAAATTTTATGGTAGGATCTGCTGGAGGATTTTATGGCGTAATTCTTAAAGCCTTGCATGAGAGAGAATGGTCCTCTTAGACTTTGACATTTCAGTATTTCGGCACCCGGGGTACCTAAGTGTGAGTTCCCTTGTACTCGCAAGTCCCGAAACACCGACTCGCAAAATATCAAAATGACAACGGGTGGATGGGTTAGGACATTTCGGTGTTTCGGCACCCGAGGTACCTAAGTGTGAGTTTCCTTGTACTCGCAAGTCCTGAAACCCCGACTTGCAAAATCCCGATGGAAGAAACCCCGAAATAAGATGAGCAAGTTTAAGAGTTGGTATTTCAGAGTTTCAACATCTAGGAAATCCAAGGGCGAGTTCCCTTGTACTCGCAAGTCCTGAAACCCCGACTTGAGAAATCCTGAAACGATAGTGTGCGTATAAGTTATGATATTTCGACATTTCGTTACCTGGAATACCCAAGGGATAATTCCCTTATACTCACAAGTCCCGAAATCCCTACATGCGAAATCCTGAAATGACAGCGTGTAGCTAAATCCTGATAATTCAACATTTTGGTACCTGGAATACCCAAGGGAGAATTCCCTTGTACTCGCAAGTCCCGAAATCCCGACTTGTGAAATCCCAAAAGATATAGTGTGGAGAAGTTATTATATTTCGATATTTCGGCACCCAGGGTACCTAAGTGCGGACCCCATGTATTCTCTAGTCTAGAAATCCCGACTCGTGAAACCATGATGGAGGAAACCCCAAAATAGTGGAGCATGTTTAGAGTTTGGTGTTCTGGAGTTTCGACTCCTGAGAAACCTAGGAGCGAGAACCCTTGTTCTCATATAATGCAAAATCCAGAAAGGAGAAATGTCGAAATGGCTTAGCACAGATAGATATGGTGTTTCAGTGTTTCGGCACCTGAGATACCTATCGACAAGTTCTCTTATGCTCGCCAGTCCCGAAAACCCAAATTGCGAAACCACGAAATAATAATAGTGCGGACGAGATATGGTGTTTTGGTGTTTCGGCACCTAAGATACCTATTGAAAAGTTCTCTTCTACTTGCTAGTCCCGAAAACCCAGTTTGAGAATTCCCGAAATAGGCTGAGAAACATATATATATGTGTGTGTGTGTGTGTGTGTGTGTGTGTGTGTGTGTGTGTGTGTGCAGGTTTTGGAGTTTTCGACTCCCAGGAAACCCAGGTGTGAGACCTCTTGTCGTCGCACATCCCAAAATCCCGATGGAGGAAACCCCGAAGGGTATATTACCAAACTTGTTCCGGGTTGTTGTTAATATCGATAAGTGGTTAGGTCCATTTCAGGTTTCGGCCCTTTGAAAGTCAAGAGAGAAAGGGATCGCTTGTCTCACAACTCCCCGTATCACGATAGCAGAAGTGTCATCTCAGTAAGGACTGTGGGCATAGTCACAATCATATGAGGGACTTTAAAGGGAAAGGAGGGTCTGTGCTAGGCTCCTTAGAATCTTGGGGAGTGTTTTCCCTTGAGAATAAGGAAGGAAAGCCGAAAATTTTCTATCCCCATGGTGGTTGTGTGACAAATTGGTATCAGAGCATGGTTACAACACTTGGCCTTCTTCGGCTCATGAACGAGTTGCGCAAAAGCTCCGTTCGAAACACTCCTAAAAGGAGTAACCCCATGTATTAACCTTCTTAATCAAAATTTGAAGTTAAGAATGAAAACTCCTATTGTGTGTGTGTGCATGTGAAAAATATGAATTATGTACTGGTTATAAATGAATATAAATATTGACTAACAACCAACGTTTTTCTTTTACACACAAAGAAGAAGATCAATCACAGGAAATTGCAGACGTAGAGAATGGTGACTCACCAAGAGGTGGGGGAAGTCTTCCACAATAGAGACGAAGAGTCTGACGAAAGGAGGGCAGTAGGGACCCCTACAGATCTAGCCGAGACTGTGAGGAGCCTCATGGTCGAATTACAAAGCTGCAAGGCTAACAATGAGAGGATGGTGAAAGAACAAGAGAAGAAAACATAAATTAACACAGTTTTACTGCAGAGCTTATCCGACCTACAAAGACAAATGCAGCATGAACCTAAAATACAGAAACATGGTCATATCAGTGGACACACTGAGAGGAGCACCTTGAAAAAGGTCCATCCCAGAGGTAAAAGACAAGCGGTGGATGATTCCTTTGGGAAGGAAGCTGGCAGTTCAGAGGGCTCTTCTAGCAGCAGAACTAGTTCTTATTCCTGAAGAAGACAGAAGAAGAGAAAGATTTCCAAGGGTCATAAATTCAAAGAATTCAGGAAGGCCAAACCACCCTCCTTCGATGGTGAAATAAAGAAGGGGGAGGAAGCAGAGGCCTAGCTTCTTGGACTAAAGAAGTATTTCAGAGTCCATGACTTCTCAAAAAATTTGAAGGCCCGAGTGGCCACCTTCATCTTGAACGGAAAGGCTTCCATTTGGTGGGAAGACCTTAAGAATGTGAAAGGGGTTCTCAAAGAGGACTTGTCTTGGGAACGGTTTGAGAAATACTTTCGGAAGAAGTATCTGTCGGAAAAATATTTCGACGAAAATACTAAAGAATTCTATGAACTCAAATTGGGGCAACTCACTATAGAGGAATATGTCAGCAGATTCCTCGAGTTGCTGAGGTATGTACCTTATATAAAAGCAGAAAAGGAAAAGGTGAAACTTTTTATCAGTGGACTACCTAAGGACTATCGGAACATAATTGAATTTGATGATCCAAAGACCCTAGAAGGCACTATCCGAAAGGAAATATATTGTCATGAACAGTTTGGACATCGGACAGAACCTCGCGAAGGCTGGAAACTAAAAAATAGTTCAGGATTTTAGAGAAAGGGGATTAAATCCCCAATATTTAAGAACTATAAGAATAAGTCAAGGATGAGCTTCCCAGTCCAGAGTGTACACCAACAAAACTTTCCCTCCTTGGGCGGAAATAAAACCTCTGGATCTGTGCCAGTGAAAGATGATAACCCAAAGAGAGAACCTTTGAAATGTTTGGGTTGCGGAGAAGAACATCTACTGAGAGACTGTCCACACCGACAAGAGAATAGTCAGAGAATTTACAACATCCAGGAAGCTACCACCATCAATGATGTGGCTGGGAGTGTGCCACAAATTTATGCAGCCTTGGATAATAACCAAGACAACCACCAAGCTTCAGTGGTGGAAATAGAACGTATGATTTCCAACCATCTAGTGTCTATTCTGATTGACCTTTGTTCAAACTTGAGTTATATAGCCCCTAAGACTGTTGATAAGTGTAAACTACAACCACATAAACCTACCAAGCCATGGTTGGTACAGTTAGCCAATGGCACCAAAAGAAGGGTAGCAGAGGTCATACCAGCCTGCCATTTAATGTTGGGTGAATTCCCCACCCAAGAAACCCTTAACATAATACCCCTGGGATCATATGATCTGTTGATTGGTATGGACTGGCTAGCCACCCATAAAACCAGATTGGACTGTTACCATAAAACCTTAGAATGTGTAAGTAAAGAAGGAAAAAGGATAACCCTTCAAGGGATCCAAAAACCTGTCTTGGTGAGACAAATATCAGCTCTACAAATGAGAAGGTATTTCCGAAAAGGATGTCCCCTATATGAAATACAGGTATTGAAAACAATTGAAGGCGACAAACCAAGCCTCGAAGACCACCCTACCCTGAGAGAATACAGATATGTATTTCAGGAAGAGGTACCGGGTCTACCTCTAAGAAGGGACATTGACTTCTCGATAGAACTTGCACCGGAAGCGGTGTCGGTGTATAGGACACCCTACCGGATGAGCACACCTGAACTAGTTGAACTCAAATTACAATTAAGAGAAATGATGGATAAGGGCTATATCCAGCCCAGTGTGTCTCCATGGGGAGCGCCAGTCCTATTTGTGAAAAAGAAGGACGGTACCCTTAGACTGTGTGTATATTATAGACAACTCAATAAGGTAACCATAAAGAAAAAGTACCCCTTGCCCAGGATCGATGACCTATTTGATCAATTGGGGGGTGGATCTATTTTCTCAAATATTGACTTGAGGTCGGGATACCATCAAGTCCGAATCAAGGGTGAAGACATCCATAAAACTACCTTCCGGACGAGGTATAGTCACTATGAGTTTGTGGTAGTGCCATTTGGGTTAACCAATGCCCCTTACACTTTCATGTGCTTGATGAACAATGTACTCAGCAAATTCCTAGACAAATTTGTGTTGGTTTTTATTGATGATATATTAATTTACTCCAAGAATGGAGAAGAGCATGAAGAGCACCTTAGGCTTGCATTGCAAGTGCTAAGAGAACATTAACTCTATGCCAAATTCAACAAATGTGAATTCTTCCAGAAGCAAATACAATGCTTAGGCCATGTCCTATCTAAAGAAGGAGTAGTAGTAGACCCTGACAAAATCAGGTCTATCATGGAATGGCCTACCCCAAAGGACATTTCGGATATCAGATCCTTTATGGGATTAGCAGGATACTATAGGAGATTTATAAAAGGATTCTCCAAGATTGGTTGTTCAATCACTTCCCTCTAGAAAAAGGGGACAAAATTTACATGGACACAAAAATGTGAAGAAAGATTTCAAACCCTGAAACATCTACTGACCCACTCACCTGTGCTGAAGATTGTTGATCCCGAAGATGACTTCCTCATGTGCACAGATGCCTATAAGGAATGGCTCGGAGGATTCCTTATGCAGGGAGGAAGTGTGGTCTGCTATGAGTCCCTAAAATTGAATGAGCACAAAGTCAACTATGTGACCCATGATCTGTAGTTGGCCACTATAGTGCACGCCTTAAAAATGTGGAGGCATTACCTCTTAGGAAGGAAATTTGTACTTATGATAGATCACTGTGGATTATGATATTTGTTTGACCAACCGAAGCTCAATGCCATACAAGCTAGGTGGATGGCCCTCCTTAGTGAGTTTGATTTCGAAATAAAACACATTAAAGGAAAGGAAAATAGGGTGGTCGATTCCCTTAGCAGAAGTATGAAAACAATTCACCTGGCAACGGTGAGCACCTGTAAGATGGATGTCAAGGAAAGAGTCATAAATGCACAAGAAATAGATCCCTTTGTCCAAACCGTGACCTCGTACCTACAACAAGAGCCCATTGGGGTAAAGTATAGAGACTACCAGATGATGGAAGGAGGTCTGCTCACTTACCGAAGAAGATTTTATATCCCATATTGTGACGACTTGAAGAGGTTCATACTAGATGAACTACATAAAATACCCTATACTAGTCATCTAGGATACCAGAAGATGATCACGGCCACCAGGAAACAATTCTACTGGCCTGGGTTGAAGAAAGACATAGCCGAGTACTTAGTCAAATGCATAGAGTGCCAATAGGTTAAAGCAGAACACCGACACCCAACAAGATTATTGCAACCTTTACCAATCCCAGAATGGAAATGGGAAACCATCTCCATGGATTTCATCACTGGGTTACCAACCTCGACCAAACAGAATGACGCCATTATGGTAGTGGTGGATAAATTGAGCAAGTCTACTCATTTAATCCCCATCAAGTCGACTTGCAAGGCAATAGACATTGCCCAGGTATTCAGGAAGGAGATATTCAGACTGCATGGTATGCCGAAAAATATCGTGTCTGATAGAGACACGAAATTTACTTCCAACTTTTGGAAATCACTGATGGCGGGTTTAGAGACTAAGTTGTTGTTTATCACCGCCTATCACCCTCAAACCGATGGATAGACAGAAAGAGTGAACCAAGTGCTAGAATACATGCTAAGGATGCATGTAATGAATCAACCCAAGAAGTGGGAAGACTACCTGCCACTGGTGGAATTCGCCTACAACAACGGCTACCAAGAATCCTTAAAGATGAGTCCCTTCGAAGTCCTCTATGGTAGGTCATGAAACACTCCTGTCAGTTGGAGTAATCCCATAAAAAGAATTTATTTTGGACTTGACATGTTGAAAGAAATGGAACAAAAAGTGACTCAGATAAAACAAAACCTGAAGGTCTCTCAGAACCGACAAAAAATTTATGCCGACCAAAAGAGAACTCCAAGAGAGTTCAAGATGGGAGACCATGTATATCTCAGAGTTAGGCCCAGGAAGAGTTCCCTGAAAATGTGAGCTTGTGCCAAGTTGGCACCTCGGTATTGTGGACCCTTTGAGGTTCTATATAGAGTGGGAACTGTAGCTTATAGGCTAGCACTTCCTCCCACAGTAAAAGCACATAATGTTTTCCATGTTTCCTTGTTGAAGAAATATGTACATGATTCTAATCATATAATTGACTAGTATGTGATCCAGGTCGACTCGGAGGGAGAATTCCTACCAAAAACTCAATGCATACTGGACAGAAAGGAAACCCCACTCCAGAACCGAACCATTGCACAGGTCAAGGTGCAGTGGAGACATTTTGGCCCATATGAGGCTACATGGGAAATAGAGGATGCCATGAAACAGGCATACCTGATTTTGTTTACCTCTATACATACATGTCATATTGATAGATAGAACATCGAGGATGATTTTCCTTTAAGGGGGAGGGAATTGTAACACCCTGTTTCCCCCAGCCTATAAAAATAACTATACTGGCCAAGAACTATGGCTGACTCAAATATGTGAATGTGTGATTTTGAATGGACCTTTGTATAAAAGGTCGACGAATGTAAATAATGTTATGAATATATGTTGCAGGACTGTTGGGAGGGGGATGTGCTGAAAAGAGACCATGATGGCTGATGAAAGGTGGTGGAAGGCACCTGGAATGGTGGTATTAACTTCCACCGAAACCAATAACGTATTTGTTCTTCACTGGCCCGAAGATCAAGAGCGGCTCACTAGCCCCGAAATGAATTACTCGCCAGGTTGGTAGGTGAAGAGGCTCCTCATCAGTTAATGAGGGATGGGGGTGAACCTCCCATATGTGGAAGCCTCATGCCTGACCACCGGGGGGAAGTTTGTGCCACACGCAACCTCACCAGAAAAGAAAAGGCAGGAAAGAGGTGTGGAAGGGGGCAGTCGTGACAGAGATCGTAAGAGGGGAGAAACCAGAAGGACTCTGGAAAAATATACAGAGTGATTGATAAGCAGAGAAGAAGGAGAAAAACCTTCGTTCTCGACTTCTGATGAATAAAGAATCAGTCTCACAACATCGTGGTCTAATCTCTGGGGTGGCTAGTGGTAAATCCATTCAGAATCATTGAGCCTACGGTTGGGTGGAAACGAGCACCCCTCTCAGCAGGTGCATCAAACCTGTTGTTTTTTCCGATAAGTGTTATATCTCGTATCTTGAAATTAATATTCTGACATGTATGTTCATGGTTTGTGTAATTATGA
>ML794979.1:478494-508559 GCA_009831015.1 Picea engelmannii | reverse complement strand
GTGTGTGTGTGTGTGTGTGTGTGTGTTTTGAAGGGATTTAGTTTTCAAGTCTATTCTCGGGAAATTTATTCCCTTATTTGTCTCAAGTAATGCCCTAGATAGATCTCCCCACAGGGACACCCTTTTTGAAAGTTTATCCAAGGATCTACTGGAGAATTGTATGGCTTAAGTCTTTAAGCCCTGCACAAGAGAGAATGGTCCTCTTAGACTTCGACATTTCGGTATTTCGGCACCCAAGGTACCTAAGTGTGAGTTCCCTTGTACTCGCAAGTCTCGAAGCCCCGTCTTGCGAAATACCAAAATGACAGCGGGTGGATGGGTTAGGACATTTCGGTGTTTCGGCGCCCGAGGTACCTAAGTGTGAGTTTCTTTGTACTCGCAAGTCCCGAAACCCTGACCTGCGAAATCCCTATGGAAGAAACCCCGAAATAAGATGAGTAGGTTTAAGAGTTGGTATTTCGGAGTTTCTGCATCTAGGAAATCCAAGGGCGAGTTCCCTTGTACTCGCAATTCCTGAAACCCCGACTTGCGAAATCCCGAAACGGTAGCGTGCGGATAAGTTATGATATTTCGGCATTTCGGTACCTGGAATACCCAAGGGAGAATTCCCTTGTACTCACAAGTCCCAAAATCATGACATGCGAAATCCCAAAATGACAACGTGTAGCTAAATCCTGATAATTCGACATTTTGGTACCTGGAATACCCAAGGGAAAATTCCCTTGTACTGGCAAGTCCTGAAATCCCGACTTGCGAAATCCCAAAAGATAGAGTGTGGAGAAGTTATTATATTTCGATATTTTGGCACCCGAGGTACCTAAGTGTGGGCCCCATGTATTTTCCAGTCTTGAAACCCTGACTCGCGAGATCCTGACTTGTGAAACCCCAATGTAGGAAACCCTAAAATAGTGGATCATGTTTAGAGTTTGGTGTTCCGGAGTTTCGACTCCCGGGAAACCTAGGAGCGAGACCCCTTGTTCTCACATAATGCAAAATCCCGAAAGGAGAAATGTCAAAATGGTTTAGCATGGATAGATATGGTGTTTCGGCACCCAAGATACCTATCGACAAGTTCTCTTGTGCTCGCCAGTCCCGAAAACCCGATTTGCGAAACCCCAAAATAATAATAGTGTGGATGAGATGTGGTGTTTCGGCACCCGAGATACCTATCGGCAAGTTCTCTTGTGCTCGCCAGTCCGGAAAAATCGGTTTGCAAATTCCCGAAATAGGTTGAGCGACATATATATATATATATATATATGTGTGTGTGTGTGTGTGTGTGTGTGTGTGTGTGTGTGTAGGTTTCATAGTTTTTGGCTCTCGGGAAACCTAGGTGTGAGACCTCCTGTCATCGCACATACTGAAATCCTAATGGAGGAAACCCCGAAGGGTAGAGTACCAAAATTATTTCGGGTTGCTGTTAATCTCAATAAGTGGTTAGGTCCATTTCAGGTTTTGGCCCTTCGAAAGTCAAGAGAGCAAGGGATCGTTTTCCTCACGACTCCCCGTATCGCGATAGCAGAAGTGCCTTCTCGGTAAGGACTGTGGGCATAGTCACGGTCATATGAGGGACTTTAAAGGGAAAGGAGGGTCTTCACTAGGCTCCTTAGAATCTTGGGGAGTGTTGTCTCTCGAGAATAAGGAAAGAAATCTAAAAATTTTCTAGCTCCGTGGTGGGTGTGTGACAGTTAGTATTTTTTGATGATATACTAATCTATAGTAACTCTTGGGAGGATCATGTGCGACATGTTGATAAGTTTCTACAACTACTAAAGGAGAAACAACTATATGCCAAACCATCCAAATGTTTCTTTGGAGTGAAGGAGGTAGAGTATTTGGGTCATATTGTATCTCATGAAGGTGTCAAGGTAAACCCTAAAAATATTAAGGCCATGATGGATTGGATGATTCCCAAAACATTGAAGAATCTTATAGGATTTTTGGGTTTGACAGGTTACTACCGCAAGTTTGTTCAGCACTATGGAAGAATAGAAACACCTTTAACAACACTAACTAAGAAGGATGGATTTTCATGGACTCCAGAGGAAACTAAATATTTTGAACAACTTAAAGAGGTGATGTGCAAAGCTCCTGTCTTGACCACTCCAGACATCAAAAAAACCTTTATTGTGGAAAGTGGTGCCTCAGGAAATGGAATTGGTGTTGTCCTAATGCAAGAAGGAAGGCCCTATATTTTGAAAGTCGACAACTCAAGGGAAAGGACTTACAAAAATGCATTTATGAGAAGGAAATGATGGAAATACTACATGCATTGAAGAAATGGCATCCTTACCTAATAGGTAGGAACTTCAAGGTCAAAACAGATCATGATAGTCTTAAATACTTCTTGGAACAAAGATTATCTTTAGAAGAACAACAAAAATGGGTAACCAAGATATTGGGTTATGATTTTGAAATCGTCTATAAAAAAGGGAAGAAAAATGTTGTGGCAGATGCACTCTCAAGAAAGGATGGAGATTTCGAGGCCTTTGTCTGTTCTATCTCAATCATCCAACCTGATTGGATAATATAAGAAAGGGATGAATGGAAGAATGATGAAAAAGTGTGGACTCTCATTCAAAGGTTGCAGTAGGATTATAGTGCATCAGATACATTTACATGGAAAAATGATTCAATATGGTACAAAGATCTCTTATATTTATGTAAGAACTCCCAACTCAAACAAAAGGTACTATTGGAATTTCACACCTCTCTAGTAGAAGGGCACTCGGGATTTTTGAAAACCTACCATAGGGTCAAGAAAGAATTTTTTTGGGATGGCCTTAAAACTGATGTTCAAAGGTTTGTGGCAGAATTTTTGGTTTGCCAACAAAATAAGGTGGAAACAATTAAGACCCCGGGTCTTTTACAACTATTAGCCATCCCAAGTCAGCACTGGGAGGAGATTTCCATGGATTCATCACAAGGTTACCGAAGTCTGAAGGAAAGAGTGTCATCATTGTGATTGTTGATAGACTGGCCAAGTACACACACTTTTGTGCACTCTCTCATCCCTTCAAAGCCAATACAATTTCCACTCCATTCATGGAGACAATTCAAAAGCTACATGGCAGCCCAAAGATTATTGTAAGTGATAGAGATCCCATCTTCACTGGACATTTTTGGACAGAATTATTTTCTTGTTTGGGTACTCAATTGGCTCATAGCTCATCCTATCATCGTCAATCTGATGGACAATCTGAGATAGTGAACAAATGTCTGGAAGGCTACCTTCATTTCTTTTTCTCTGATAAACAAACACAATGGTTCAAATGGTTACCCTTGGAAGAATGGTGGTATAACACTTCATTTCATATTCCAACAAAAATGACACCATTAATGGCACTCTATGGATACCACCCTCCTTCCATCACTTCTTCTATAAAAGAAAAATTTGAGGTTTAAGAAGTGGAAGATCACATCAAGCATCAACAACAATTTCTCCAAATATTAAAGGACAACCTAACCATGTCACAAAATCGCATGAAACAACAAGCAGATCAACATCGTAGTGAAAGAAGTTTTGAAGTAGGAGATTGGGTGTTTTTAAGACTACAACCATACAAATAGATGACCCTCAAGCAAGCCAAGAAGGATAATAAATTATCACCAAAGTACTATGGCCCTTATAAGGTGTTGCAAAAGATTTGTACTATGGCATACAAATTGGAGTTCCGTGCATCTTCACGAGTACACCCAGTTTTCCATGTTTCATGCTTAAAGAAGGTTATAGGTGACAAGATCCCAATTCAAACTATATTTCCAGAACTTGACGAGGAAGGAAAAATCATATTGGAGCCTGAAGCCATCATTGACACAAGAATTCGCCAACTGAGGAATAGATCCATTACATAGAATCTCATTAAATGGAGGAAACTACCAGCTGGAGATTCCACTTGGGAAGATGAGTGTTTTATACAGAAGCATCCATAGTTACTCAAGCGTTGCAGACAACACTTGTCTCAAGGGGAGGAGAATGTTAAGCCCTAAATAATGGCTCATTACCCCTTAATTGGGGAATATTACATTAGTAATGTTAATTTATTTATGTTGTCTTTAGTCCATTAGTTGTAATTATACCTCCTAGTCTCCTATATATACCAAGGAGACATTTTCATTTGGAATCATATGGTAATTGTACATTTGTGTGGGCATAAGGAGGTTGCCCCCTCGAAGAGGCTTATTATCTGAATTTCTCTCTTTTTCAAGGAGTTGAGTACTTATTATGAGGTTTTTCTATGTTATATTGACATTTGGTTCTTAACAGACCAAATAAAGATTACTCCCTTTTTATGCAAGGATGTAATAGGAAAAGTAATCTTGAAATATTTTTCAATAAATATTTGATAATAAAAATTTATCCCCATAAATGATCGTATCTCTGCTACATTCATCGGTCTAGGCCATTCTATTATTTCTTTTATCTTCTCTGGATCTACTGATATCCCATCCTTGGAAATAATATGTTCTAAGTATTGTATTGTTTTTTTATGGAAGTCACACTTGTTGAATATATCATAGAGATAATGTTCTCGTAATATTTGTAACACTATTCTCAGTTGTTCTTCATGTTCTTTTTTTGTCTTTGAATAAATCAAAATATCATCGATACAAATAAAAAAAACTGATCTAGATATTGGTTGAATATACTATTCATTAGGCACATGAAAATTGTTGGTGCGTTTGTGAGTCCAAAAGGAATTACCACAAACTCATAGTGTCCATATCATGCTCAAAAGGTTATTTTATTAATATCCTTATCCTTAATTCTGACTTGGTGATAACCAGATCTTAAATTAATCTTGGAAAATATTTTTGCTCCTCCCACTTGATCAAATAGATCATTAATTATCGGTAGAGGATACTTATTTTTAACGGTCATTTTATTTAATTGTCTATAATGCATACATAATCAGAATGTCCCATCCTTTTTCTTGACAAATAATATCGGTGCTCCCCATGGTGATACACTATGTCTGATATATCCTGTCTAGTACTTCATGTATATGTATTTTAAGTTCTATTAACTAATGAAAACTCATTTTTTAAGGTGCCTTTGAAACAGGGGAAGATCATGGTACTAAGTCAATAGATAAGTCTATTTTTCTCCTTGGAGGTAATTCTGGTATCTCATCTGCAAAGACGTCTTTAAAATCTCTTAATACTAAATAATCTTCCAGTTTTTTGTTGTCATCTTCATTTAACCTATCCATTACCTGAACTGCATACAATTGAAATCCTTTTCTGATACATTTATTAAGCTGCATGGTTGATAATTGTATTACTAAAATTGTTTTTCTTAGTCCTTGAACCGTTCTCTTTACCCCATTTTCGTCTTGATAAACAAATGTTTTTTCATAACAATTCAACATGATCTTGTGTGATTCCGACCAATCCATACCAATAATAATCTTATATGATCCTAAGGGTAACACATTTAAGTTAACCGAAGTATTCTAATCATTTACTCATATATCACACTTAGAAATATATTTTGATACTTCTCTTTTTGTGTTGGTGGCCAATTGTACTAACCAAGACTTAGAGTGTTTCACTTTTTTCAATTTACAACTTTCTACTAATAATGGGGTTATGTAAATCAAACTTGCCATTGGGTCTATTAGGATAGAGAACATTTTGTTTTGTATCTTACCTTCGATCTCTACTATAGTAGACTGATGATCAACTTGTCTTCCTTCCAAGGAAGCATTAATTCTATGTATGTATTTTCCCATATCTCCCACTATAGTAGTTTCCTGTAGGTTGTGGATTGCAGTCCTATTTTCTCAATTTAGACGTGGCCAGTTTCTTCGTAAATGTTGTTCTACACACTCCCAACATTTCAATGGTTCTCTAGGACCATCTGCAATCTTCTTAAATCCCAAATTTGTTGGTTTGTTCCCTCCTTGATCTTGATGTTCCCTCCTTGAGATTGACGTGTACTAGATGGATGGTATTTTCTTTGAAATCCCTTATTCATGTTACGATAAGGGGTTGGTTTAAACCCCTTCTTATGTTGATTCTGTTTATCTTGTTTTCTGTCCTTCCAAGATTTAAGTGTTTCAAACCTCTGTTTATACTGTTCATAGAACATTATGGCTTTTCTAAACACTTCATTCGAATATTTAGGATTGTCGAGTTCAATTATGCCCTTATAAGACTGTGGTATACATATTAAGAACCTATCAATTTTCATTTTATTGTCTTTAATATAAGGTACAAATCTCAAGATATCTAGGAATTTATTAATTAGATCATCCATTGACATATGTCCTAGACGTAGTTCATAAAATTCCTTGGTTTTTTTTTCATAGTAACTTTCTGATAATTATTGTTTCTTAAAGAACTTCTTAAATTCTAATGACTCCATTCTTTTCTCTTTTAATCCCTTTTCTAATTTCAGATCTTGCCACCAGATGATTTCTTTCCCTCTTAAGTTATAAATGGCCATTCTAACCTTCATATTACTGGAATAATTATAAATATGGAAGTATTTTTTTATGTCTAGTAACCATGCTTTGACTTCTTCACCTATTGTTTACTCTCCATCAAATGTAGAGGGTTTTATATGTTTGAATTCACCTTCCAAGTGGTATATATGTTTTCCTTTTTTGGAAGAGGGTGTTTGTAATTCTTCTCCTCTTGGCTGAGCGTTGCTTGAGGATCTATCATTTGACTTAGGTTCTCTTCGTTATTTTTCAGATGAGTGGTTGCTAGTTTCTTTGTTTATTTCTAATTGCTTCGACTTACTCTTCTCAACCATATTTTGTAGTAATATCTCATTCAAATCTTGTTGTTCTTCTTTTTTCTTCTTAATCTTATCATTATCTTCCTTAAAAGTCTTAAGCTCCACTATGAGGATCCTCGTAGTTTCCAATACCTGAGAGGATGAAATGATTTCACTTTTCTGTTCAGGGTTTTGCTGGTTGACATTTTCTTCAAGGTTTAATTTCTTCTTCATTTTGGGTTGACATATTGTGAGATTGAATATTATCTTGTCACTTTAATAATAAAATATTCACCTGGGTTAGAAATTAATCATACATAATTTTTCTTAAGATTTATGTTTACACCCATAAGGTCTAGTGTTATCAGCCTAGGCTCTGATACCATATATAACAAGCCAAAACCTCATAATAATAAAAAAATTCTTTCAAAGGGGCCACACACAAGAAACCAAAAAATAATATCTCCAAAGCTTGCATCGCAAGGAAGAGATTCCACTCTTTCTACAAGCTTGGTATCCCAACTCTCACAAGTAAAACATCCTCCACAAAATTTTGGCAGCATAACATTACCAAGAATAAATGAGATCCATTTCCTTTCTGCACCATTTGTTTTATAGAAAATTTTCCATTGACACATGTCCTCATGCACAAATGATTAAATTTTTAGATTAAATTAATTATGGTTATTCACCCACACACTTGTCACACTCTCCCCAAGTTGCACAACTAATTACCATTTTTATTTTATTAAAAATCCAATTTCCATCACATTCCCCAATGTGTTCCTATTTTATCTCTTATTTGTCCCTTTGTTCCCCAAATTCTTATTTAATGAGTGTCTCCTAACTAGATCTTAGTTGGAGTTTGATTAGGAGTCTTATTCTAGTTAGACTTAGTGTAGTTTGACTCTAGATGTTATTCTATGTGTACATCTATTCTCTCATATTATTATTTATTCTATTTCTAAAAATCCATTTTATTAATTTCATGCACACATGTGCATTTTATCCCACCTTTAAATTGTATTCCCATTTTTCCAAGAGTTTGATTAAATTGTCAAATATTTTAATTTATGTCATAATTCATTTATTCCTTTATTTAAATTTAGAGTTATACTTAGTCTTGGACTTAGGCTTAGACTTTTTTTAGGCTTTATAATTAATAATTTATTCTTTAATTCATTATTTTAATCTAACAAGGTTTAATCATTTTAATATTTTCTAGGCCACCTATATTTATTGACTCAAGTCTTAATTACGTGATGTGCCCTTCAAGACACACCTCTGTGCTCCAAGGGTTCCACTTGATTTAGAATTGTTTTGGAAGTTTGTCTGACCCTTGGAGTCATCACTCCATTCAATTGACCTTGTGAGAGACTAAGGGCTTCTAAGGAATAAGGACTCTGCCTTATTGTGCACCCCTTAGAAATATTCGTGAGCGACTGTCTCAGTCCTCCCTTATGAAATCATGGACCTCTCAAACTATGTAATCATTAACCTATAGTTCATACCATGGCGAGAGTATTAGTAGGCTATGACACTGATGCTTCCACACCTCTCCCTCAAATGTTTGGTTTATGTGCATGGCCCGTTTACCCCTTATGTGAGTTGGAATAACAAGCATCATCAAGCCTACATCCATTGAAAAAAAAAGTGTCAATAATCCATATACATAAATCATATTGTAATCAATCATATGTGACATGTGTGAAAAACGAAATACTCAAACAAATATAATTCACTCCATGACTCAATATGGACCCGAAGGAAGTTCATTGATGCCATTAGCATATATAACTTTTCATGTGTCCTGCACAGTCATGAAAATTCATCAATAACATCTTCCAATAGATATACATCAAATAGAAATAAGTCACAATACATAATCATCATCATACAAAACCCATAATCTAAATGAAATCAAAATGTACCATAACTGGATCACTTGCACGCAAGTCTCTTCAAAGAATAAGTCTATAAAAGTGTGCTCAATAGAATGCGATGTTATGTAGAGTTCTTTTTAAATCTCCATAACTTTTATGTCTATCGTGTGGCACCTTCAAATTATGTTGTACCCATTTCATTGTTAGTTCCCTATACTTCAACATATCGGGACCTAACATTAACCTGTCCACTAGACTAATCCAAGAATTTGGAGTATTACATTTCCGTCCATAAAGTATTTCAAAAGGAATCAATTTAGTTGAAGCTTGAAAATAATTGTTATATGAAAATTCAACAAGATGTAAATACTCTTCCCATTTATTATGGTTATCCATTACATACATTCTAAGCATATCCTCTAAAATGTGGCTTACCCTTTCAGTCCACATGTTTGTTTGTGGATGATATTCATTTCTAAAGTTTAATTGGGTCTCCAAACCTTTAAACAAATATTTAAAAAAACTACCTGTAAACTTAACATCTCTATAAGAATTTACAACTTTAGGCACACCATGTAATCTTAAAATTTCTTTTATAAAAATATCAGCAATATTTATAGCTTTATAAGTAGACTTAAAAGGAATAAAATCTGCTACTTTTCTTAGTTTATCAATAACGACCATAATATAATGATTTTGATTTTTGTTTTTAGGTAAGCTTGTTATAAAATCCATACTAATAACCTCCCATTTCCATTCCAAAATAGGTAGAGGTTGTAATAACCCTGCTGGATGTCTATGCTCATCTTTTACCTGCTAACATTCAAGGCATCTCGCCAAGTATTCTGCCTCTTCACTTTTCATGCTTGGACAAAATAATTCATTTCTTAACATAGCAATCGTTTTCTAGTATCCAGTGTGTCGAGAATATGCCTTTTATGCATTTCATTTAATATTAGTAATTTAATTTCATTTAAATCACGTATATATAATTTGTTTTTATACATTAGTAATCCATTTTTGTTTATTCTATAACATGATTCTTCATTTCCAAATTCACCTTCTGTTATTTTTTTGTTTAAATTTTGATATTTTTCATTATTTTCCACTGTTGTCCTGATTCTATATTCCAAATAAGTCTCATAATTGCTACTTGTGGTCATGTAAATTAGATTTGCATGACGAATTAAAGCATCAAAAACTTTATTTTATTTACCCTTAATATGCTTAATTTCAAAATCATATTCACTTAAGAAAGATAACCATCTAACTTGTCGGGCATTAAGATTTTTTTGATCAAACAAATATTTTAAACTAATGTTATCAATCATCAACAAAAACCTTCATCCTATAAGATAACATCACGACATCTTAAGGGAATGAATTATAGCAGCTAACTATAAATCGTGAGTAGCATAATTATTTTCATGTTCTTTAAGTTTTCTAGATTCATAAGCTACCACATAGTTTTCATGCATCGACAATCCTCCTAATCCTTCCTTCATGCATCCATACACACAAAAAAATCTTTATATGTGTCTGCAATTTTTAGTATAGGAGAGGTGGTTAAGAGATGTTTTAGTTTATTAAATCTTTCTTGAAATTTTTTTGTCCAATTAAATTTTATTCCTTTCTTTTTTAATGGGGTTATATGATACACAATTCTTGAAAACCCTTAAATAAATATTCAGTAATAACCGATAATTCTCATAAAATATCTTATATCAATAACGTCTTTGGGAACATGCCATTCCATTATGGCTTTAATTTTATCCAGGTAGACAGAAATTCCATCTTTATAAATAATATGTCCCAAATATTGTATTTATCTTTATAAAATTTACATTTGTTGAGCTTGGCATATAAGTCATGGTCCCTTAACACTTGTAAAACTATTCTTAAATGTTCTTCATGTTCTTGTTCATTGTTTTAATATATCAATATGTTATCAATAAAAACAATGACAAATTTATCTATGTATTTACTTAAAATGTTATTCATTAAACACATGAACGAGGTTGGAGAATTTTTTAATCCAAGGGGAATTACTACAAACTCATATTGGCCATATCTCGTTCTAAAAGTTGTTTTATGAATATCTTTGTCCTTAATCCTAACTTGATGGTATCTAGAATGTAATTAGATTTTGGAAAATATCTTCTCTCCTCTTACTTGATCAAATAGATCATCAATGTGAGGAAAAGGATATATGTTTTTAATAGTCATTTTATTAAGTTGTCTATAATCAATACATAAATGTAAATTGCCATCCTTTTTCTTCACAAAAAGTACAATGCTCCCCACGATGACACACTTGGTCGGATGTACTTCTTATTGTTGGAAATACTAAAACAACTGAGAGGGGGGGGGGGTGAATCAGTTGTTTATGATCTTAAACAATTTTATACCTTTTAAAATATTATTAATCTCCCTTCAAGTGATCATCAACAACATGCAGCATATGTACAGTAAAAGTAAAAACCATAAGTCACACATAAAGTACACACAGAGACAGATTTTCACGAGGAAACCCATAAAGGGAAAAAACCTCTTCTTCTTCGAAAAGATAGGCAGTCTTTTGCAGTTCTGTACATCATTTATAATTGAGCACCAACTCAATGTGAGGCTGCTACCTCTGTTTTACAAGTTTCAACTTGTTTGATAGCTCCAACTCTCTGGTTTCTCTAGCACCTACTAGAAGGAAGCACCAACTCCCTGAATATTCCAGCACCAACTGGATGGAAGCACCAACTTCCTGAATGTTCTAGTACCAACTGGATGGAAGCACCAACTTCCAGTTACACAGGCTCCAACCTGTATAACAGAGAACACTTGTTCTCCCTAGCACCACCCTGCCACCCTTGTTTCTCTGGCTACAACCAGGTGGAAGCTACAACTTCCTGTGTTCAAGCTCCCACTTGAACCTCTGAGGACAACAATCCTCCCAAGAACCTCCCAACCTCCCTAGAATATAAATGATCAAATAAACATTCAACTTTACAGATAATTCTGTTCTTACCAATCTTTCTTTGTTCTGTAAATCTGGTCTTCTGCACACTGTTCTGCTGCTCTTCTCTTCCCCTGTTTGTTCAGTAGGTATGCTCTGCATTAACTCGTTCTCTCATTCTTCTCTCCTTTTGCTCTTTCTGTCATTCTACTCCATCTCCTCCTGCACATCCCCTTCTCTGCTTTCCTTACAGTTTCATTCTTTTTCACATACAGAACAACCAACCCAATTCCGTCTCACTCATTTTCTTTTGTACACCCAACCTTGACGGTTCCACTTCACCTTCCGATAGGAAAAGCCAGGGACACATGTCTTAGCAACTGAAATGATAACTAATTTGCAATCAAGATTCTGTTTTTGTTTAGCAGAATCGTAACTGATGAGTTACCTGTGTGTGAAGAAACAGTAACCCTTAGATCTCATTCAAATCTTATCTGCACCGTAGGATGCCCTTTATTATTCTTGCCTTTGTAAATCGGGTTTCGGAATCCCTCATGTTCAATGTTCTTTTCACTTATAAATCCCGATGGTCAAATCAACGATCCATATCATAATCAGATATGACGATTCAGATTGAATCGGGAATCCACTCATCGTGAAATCAGAATCCTTGTTAGACTTGTTTCTTTTCCTTTTGGAGTCGCGATTCGCAAAACTCCGACACAGAGTTAGATCAAAGTTCCAGGTGCGATCTTGACTCAACGGCTATGATTGTGTCGTGATATCGCATATCACGATTTTGGAATTTCTGATGCAGTGTGTTCTTGTCTCCTTGATATCGCGATTCGCGAAACTCCGATGTGGATTTTGATCAACGATCCAGGTGCGATCTTGGCTCAACGGTTGCAATTGAATCGCAATATCATGATTCACGATTTCAGAGTTTCTGTTGTAGTTTATCACATGCCACTCCATGTTGCGATCCCCAAAACTCTGACACGGTCTAGGATCAACGGTCCAGATCAAATCCTGATCTGACGGCTCAGATTACATCGCGAATTCAGATATCGCGAAATCGACACTCCTGATGTCAAGTGACTTTGTCACTTCAAAGTTTCGATCCCCGATGCCGATGTGCCCCTTTCCACTCGCTAGCCCTGCTGGCTATAGGCCTTGGCCCATATGACCGTCAACACATGACCTTAGTCAAACCTCTCATCGGGGTTTCGGCATTTTCGATGTCACCATACTCATGCCTACGGAATTCCCGATCCTCCGATCCTCGATTCTCCGATGAAGGAAATCAACGGTCCAGACCTCATTCTTGCTTTAACGGCTGCGATCAAATCACGAAATCGTATATCATGATTTGGGGGTTTTCGTTATCAAGTGAATTGGACATTTCAACGTCCCGATCCCCGATTCTACGATGAAGCCTCATGTCGAGCTTCTCCCGGTGGCGCCTGATTGTTGCCACGCTTATCTCCCTCGCAGCTTCTGCATATATGATGGCTGACGGGTGTCTGCTCCTGATCTGACGGTTACGATTGAATCGTGATCTTGTTACAACGGGATTCCTGTCTGATACAAACTTGCCATCAATGACAACCATTCGTTGTCTGTTTAATATGTGCCAACACTTATCTATTAATTATTGTAATTGTATCTTTAGTGTATTCATCTCTAGGATATTCATCCTATAAGGAGCCTTAGGGATTGGTACTGCACTAGGTACTAGACTTATAGTAAAATCTATATCTCTTTCTGGAGGTAATCCTGGAATTTCTTCCAGAAATACATACTTATATTCATTTAAAATAAGAAGCTCTGCGATATTAATTTGTGTATTTTCCTCCTTGTTATTTGTTACATGTACGACACATTTTTCAACTTGTACGCACACACATTTTCATTTGTAACGCTGATATTTCACGAACATAAACTGTCTTAGGTATTCCTTTAATATTAACAACGCTACCAATATCATTTGTACATAAAAATGTCTTATTATAACAATTTAATATCACTCTATGTTCTTCTAACCAATGCATACCAATTAACACATCATATGAACCCAAAGGAAAAACATTCCTTTCAGCATATGTTTTAAAAGCATTCATATAAAATTCACACTTTCCAACATATTCAATTACCCTCTGTTTTGTACCAGCTGCAAGTTGAACTAACCATGAATTTTCAAATTTATTTTTCTATAATTTACACATATTCAAAATTATAGGTGAAATATAACTTCAACTAGCACCAGGGTTGATCAAAATAGAGATTGGTTCATTATTTAGTGTACCTTCTACTTCCACCATGGAAGTCTGATGATCTGCTTGCCTATTTTCAAAAGTTGCCTTGATTTTAGGAATATTCATTGCTATCTCATCAACTGTAGATGATTCACGAACAATATGCAAGTTGTTGTTGGTTTTCTTCTTGAGAGGATAGTCCTTATAATAATGTGGGTCACCACACTCCTAACATTTCAAAGGTTCTATTTGAGCTGTATTTTTATTATAAAATGTGACTGGTTCTTTTTCCTTATTCCATGATTGATTATAAGGCTTATTAACCTTATAATTATTTCCCTGATAACCCCAATGACTAATTCCAAAATTATTATTATAGAATTTTGTTTCTCTTCCTTTTTGTTCAAATTTATTACGTCTTTTATCTTTCCAATTATTCACATTTATTACGTCTTTTATCTTTCCAATTATTCATAACGCAACAAATTTAAAAACTTACTGCACAAATATTCCATTGTCATATTCCCCAATTTTAATTCATAATATTCCTTAGCCTTTTCTTCATAATATTGTTCTTACAAGTATTGTCTTTTAAAATATTTATTAAACTCCAAGTTACATATCGTTCTTTAATACCTTTTACCTTTTTAATATCCTCCCACGAAATATCAGCTTTCCAAATCAAGTTATAAATTTTCAATTTTTTCTTTTAATTCACTAGAATAATTATAAATTTGGAAGTATTTCTTCATTCCCAAAATACATTCTTCATCCTCCTCTTCCTATTTCAATTTCACCATTGAACACATGGGGTTTAATACTTTTAAATTCCCAGTGATTTCATCATAATACTTGTGTTTCTTTTTAATCTTGTGATGATTACTATCAATGCTATCACTAGAATATTCAATTTTTTGTTATCAAATTTCTCATTTGCAGATCTAGTGTCTGTATCCAAAGATTTATGTTTTGTTACTTTTCATTTATATGTTTCATTTCTAATTTCATTAGAATCAATTTTTTTGTTCTTACAATTTCACGATCATGTAACTTGTTTAATAATAGCTCATTTAATTCTTCTTGTGCTTTTAGGATGCGTTCATTATCAACCTTCACACTTTATAATTATGCCCTAAGATATTTAACTATTTGTAACATTTCTGATTGATTATCATTCCTTCTTTCCTCAAAATTTACCCAGATGTTTTCCTCATTAAAATTTTCTTGGTCCATATTTTCCTGAGGCTTGGGACAATAACCCCCTTCGGCTGACATCGAAACTTTTGTCCTTTTCTGTGTAGAAATACAAGAAGAAAATTTTCTTTTTTCCCTTTATATGTATGTAAGAAGAAAAATTTATAAACTTTACCAGTCCACTGAAATACCTCTTTAATATATATATATATATATATATATATATATATATATATATATATATATATTATCTACTATGTTGAACCTTATCAGAACAAGTGTTGAAACCTCAACTTTGATACCATTTTGTCACACATTTTTATTTAATTAATTAATTATTATTATTATTATTATATTTATAAATACATAAATACAAAAACTTACTATAATTCACTATATATATATATATATATATAGCTTGGATCCATACTACTTAATACTATGTGCTTATGTTAATTTTTAAACATGGTCACAAACTTATTACAATCTAAGGAAAATGAAACCCTTAATTATCACCATCATTTTGGTAGCTAAGGATTGTAAAGGAAGATGTTTTTTAAGCTAACAAAAACCTTAGAAATCTTTGCAATCTTTGTAAATCCAGAACCCTAGACTACATAGCTAGAACCTTAGTAATCATTTGTAAGCTTTATATGTTAGCTGGTCTTTGCAAAAAATAGAAACATAGTGTGTTAATTATCGTGCTTATATCCAAAGTTAAATAGGATATGCACTTTAATATTTCCTTGGTACTAAGGTATTAAACCTTGCAATTTATTCTTTCTTATGTATTATCCACCTACATGAGGATTTACATCCACCTACATGCCTTTGAACTTAGTGAGGGTTTTGGAATTCATTACAACTTGTCCAAACTACTAAACCTAAAATTTCTCATTTCGCTTGCTCTGAAGAAACATGTTTCCTTTGTGAGGGGATTTTCTTTGTGTTATGTTATAGCTCCATAAGAGAGTCGGTCTGATAATATTTTCAACCTATCTTTGGTTGTTATTCTCTACAAGGTACCCGATATTTCCTTAAACTCCATTTCTGTAGCTTATTATCTAAAGGTTAAGAGTTCTATTCTTAAGGGTCTCAGTTATGTAGAAATGTTGTCACAGCTGGGTTTTAAACTTGCAATCATTTTAATTTCCAATGGCCAGTCATGCTAGGTGCTATTGGTTTTATCTTTCCTTACATCAATGGTTTGAGGCAATGGGATTTCTTGGATTTCGCATCTTATACACAAATATGCTTACCCGACGGATTACTACAAATTTCAACTATGGTTACCATGTTTAAGTTACTCAAAAGTATTATTGGTTTCCCAACTCATACCTGGGAGAAAAAATGTATAAATCTAATTTGTTTAGGTCTATGGGTTTCTTGTAATGAATTCTTTTATGATACTTCTGTAAGAGATCCATGACGCTCTTTTTAATCTGGACAAAGCTTTTATGAATTTTCCACTCTTGTTATTTTTTACACTGTTAATACGACCTTTCTCCTTTGTTTTGGCATTATTAAAACATTTTTTCTCTCTTTTAAATGTTTTAATCATTCGCCTCTTTCTATTGAGCTGGTCAACGTTTTTATATTTTTTTGAAATGGTAATTTATGCTTATAGTTTTCAGGTTAATTAAATAGTTTTCAGGTTAATTAAATGAGGAACCTATGTTTTGGTATTCAACTTCACTAATGGAATATTCATAATGGATTTATAACATCGATGGAAGTATGATCTAGCTATTTCCTTTGGCTTAACAAATTATTTTACCGTATCGATTGTGCTCTGTATAATTATAATATGTATTGTATGTATAACCGTGAGTTCCCTTTCTGGCTCCTTTGGTTCAAACATTTATCTAATTACATACAACCGAAAATAATATAACTACCATTGCTATCTAAAAAAATGTAACCCTTCTATAGCAGTTGAATATTTTGGTTTCAAATCAAGAACTTAATTCAATCATACTATATAAAATCATGACTGCAACTCTATTTTTCTTTCTCATCATTCTTAATAAAATTTAACAAATTTATAAAAGAAATGGAACCTGTATAATTTCGCAACCAATGGGACGGGGACAAAAATAAGCTAAAGGTCACCATTCCACCCAACCTTAATCTAGAACAACCACCTTACCTTCTCTGAATACCCCTGAGCCTGATCGTTGAACCACAAGGACAAAGACTATAGTTGTTCTCTTATTCAAGACTTACTTAAGAGATAAAACTACGTTCTTTTTCCCAGTACTATGAGCCACCTGTGATCACTTGATGTGAATTCCTTTTATTTGTTTTTCCTAGGAATTTTGTTCATTAATCAACAAACTTCTCATCTCCCACTGTGAATTGAGTTTGACCATCTTTTCTTGTTGATGCCTCCTCCATCACTTGATTTTGACTCAAGTTTGTTTCCACTTGGGTATTTCATAATCACCACTTGGCATTCCTCCTTCTGGGTCATCAATCACTCTATAACGGTTACCTTCAACTTGATTTTCCCTTTATTAAATAAATATTCATAAAATATTTACAAAATGTATCAACCACCTTGGTCAAACTTCAGTCAACAAAATGTTAATAAATATAGATAACAAAGTGTCTAATAAATTCCGAATTTGGGGTATTACAACATGTCAAGGAAAGGAAATGCAAGACATGGAAAGGCATGGCATGAAAAGGCAATGAAAGGCATGGAAATACAAGAATACCATAACAACCATAAAATGAATCCAAAATTTCAATAATTCATAAATATGAAATATTTGTTCAATTATTCCTTTTACATACCTATGGTCATTCAAGAATACCATATTAATAACTTATAATAATGGCGGTCTATATTAATTTATTTTGCTCAGAGTAAGGAAAGAAGTATCGTATCCTTGATGAGTTCTTACTTGGCATTGTTTGTAGTTGGAGGTTTGTACCAACAACCAAGTTTGTAAAGAGATATATGACTTCACTTGGTCTATAATCTTGAAATACATAACCACCTTTCTTTTGTGTTCTTTCATCATGTGTCAGACATTCTCCTTTAATAACCATAGACCCAGTCGAAAGTTCAATGACTTCGGAGTCTGTTATTGATTGCACGAGGGTCTTCCTTCCATCTAAGCAACATTCCAGCCAATAACTAGTGCCCCATTCATTACCTCTCGGGGAAACCATTGTGTCTATGTTCCGTGCAAAAAATGGAGTGCCAACACGGTATTCCACTAAATGAACAAAGCATAAAAAATTGATGCCAATTATTCAAAATTTAACAGAAGGTTTCAACGAACCTGGAAGTATCAGATCTGAGACATGATCATAATCTGCTGAGATACTTGATTGGTCCTCCTACAATTGGAATAATTCCCTAGTTATACTTTGACCAATGGGGAGTGATACACAATCCCATCTATCAACCCAGTCTATTGATTCACAATCATCCCATTCATTACTACTACATGGAACACAAAAGAAAGAGATTTTTCTCATCCATATTTCAACTATTGCATTGTTTGATGTTCTAGCTGAATGGAATCCATGACTGCCCTAGAATTGTTTTATTTATACCACTGTGATTGATCTACATCGAACACCTCCCAAAAATATCTATTTACATGTCCTTTCATGTTAAGAACCGAATATCAATATAGCATAGAAAAACCTCAGAATAAGTACTCAATGCCTTGAAAAAGAGAGAAATTCAGATAATAAGCCTCTTCGAGGGGGCAACCTTCTTATGCCCATATAAATGTACAATTACAAGATGATTCAAAATGAAATGTCTCCTTGGTATATATAGGAGACTAGGAGGTATAATTACGACTAATGGCCTAAAGCCGACATAAATAAAATAAAATTACTAATATAATATGCCCCAATTAAGGGGTAATGAGCCACTATTTAGGGCTTAACATACCCCTCCCCTTGATACAAGTGTTGTTCGCAACACTTTAGTAACTTTGGATACTTCTGTATAAAAGACGCATCTTCCCAAGTGGAATCTTCAGCCGGTAGTTTCCTCCATTTAATGAGATACTCTGAAATGAATCTATTCCTCAACTGACGAATTCTTGTGTCACTGATGGATTCAGGAACCAATATGATTTTTCCTTCCTCGTCAAGTTTTGGAAATATATTTTGAACTGGGATCTTGTCACATATAACCTTCTTTAAGCATGAAACATACTGGGTGTACTCGTGAAGATGCAGGCAACTCCAATTTGTATTCCATAGTACCAATCTTTTGCAACACCTTATAAGGGCCATAATACTTTGGTGATAATTTATTATCCTTCCTGGCTTGCTTGAGACACATCTATTTGTATGGTTGTAGTCTTAAAAACACCCAATCCCCTACTTCAAAACTTCTTTCACTACGATGTTGATCTGCTTGTTGTTTCATACGATTATGTGCCATGCTCAGGTTGTCCTTTAATATTTGGAGAACTTGTTGTTGATTCTCGATGTAATCTTCCACTGCTTGAACCTTAGATTTTTGTTTTAGAGAAGAAGTGATGGAAGGAGGGTGGTATCCATAGAGTTCCATAAATGGTGTCATTTTTGTTGCAGTATGAAAGGAAGTGTTATACCACCATTCTGCCAAGGGTAACCATTTGAACCATTGTGTTTGTTTATTAGCGACAAAGAAATGAAGGTAGCCTTCCAGACATTTGTTCACTATCTTAGTTTGTCCATCAGATTGAGGATGATAGGATGACGCAGGCGTGCTCCCACAACACGTCCGCTCACAGGATATTTTCTCCTTTCACGGCCTGAAGAACTCTCCCACAGGGGAAATCTGCACCCACAGAACTCTCCCCCGTGATCTCCTCTTTGTACTCGGGAGATCGGAACTCGTGGCTTCGTGATTCCAATGGTCAAGCGTAGGCCTCTTGAATCCCCGAGACCCGACACCCAGTCAACATTGACCTTCTCCTATCCGGGTTTTTCTCCTATCACAATTTTCACTACTCGCGATACCAAACAACTTGCATCACCGACTCCCAATGTCCGATACGCTGAAACTCCGATGCATGTGTGGGTTGACTATTCAACGATCCTTTACTCCATCGACATTTCGTGGTTTGCGGTGTCGGGAATCCGGATGTAGTGAGTTCGGGACTTCTCGCCATGAAACTCCGATAAGGTGTGCCACCTGTCCACCACTCTGACCCTTATGGCCCCACACTGTCCTCGTACCAATCGGGATATCACTTATCGCAATATCACGATTCCTATTGCAACAATTTCATGGGACTTCAACCCACGAAAACCCGATGCGCTTCCCTTATGCGTTATCCCTCCTGCTAAACTCTCGGCCCATATGACCGTTATTCACGAGACCGCAGCCTTATATCTCCTATCAGGGTTTCGGACTTCACGGTTCTGAAATGCTTGTGCGCTTCGTCCACGGGATCCCCGATATCCCGATTCGTGATTCCCCGATGGTGCTCGATCTTTGCCACGCGTCCCCAACAAATGGACGGTTGCGATCCTTTCGTTGTTTCGGGACTTGGAATGTCCCGACTCCCTCGACCTCGAGAACTCCGATATCCCGAGTGTCGATATCCCGATAAGCCAACTCCTGTCGGGATTTCTCCTCCTGTTCATGAGCTTAACCCTCGCGCAACTCTCTGCAGATCCGACGGTTGTCAGGTATCTGCTCCAGATCTGACAGTTCAGATCTGTTCTACTCCCATGTGCTCCTCTGATGCACCCTGGACGTGAAAATCTTCAACGGTCCAGATCTCTTCGGCTGATCCAACGACTGTTGTTGCTCCCTCCTGAGCTTGCGCACTTTCTTCCTGCACTTGGAAGAATTCCAAGTTCTCAAAGGTCTCAACCTTTGCTTGTTTCTCCTCTGCGAACTCCACGAAATTGAGTCCTCGCCTACGCCCTTAATGACGTTATTCCTCCTGAGCTTATCCTTGAATCCCCAAGGGATTCTTTGACTTTCTGCACTCCTTGTAGAGTCTTTGCACACACGCAAAGGTGTTGTTCTCTTCTCGACGTTCCTGTAGCTTCGACCTCCTACAAAACTCAATTCTTCTTTCCTTTATCCCATGGATGGAGAAATATGGATGCCTTCCTGGATATCCTTCTGCTCAAGCAACCTCTTGATGAGTCTTTCAGGGTGTTCAACAGCCTTGTGAAGATCCCTCAGTGGATTCTTCCTCTAAGTCCCAGAACTCAAAGAGTTATCTTCTCTTTCGGTGCCTGTCTGCGCACTGTCTCGATGCCCTCTTGGAAGAGTATCTTCTCACAGAACGTTCAACAGTTATGTCCTCTGTGCACTCCTTGCACTTTCTCAATGCCAACTTGGCAGAGCTCTCAGAATCCTCAATGATCCTGGTTCTCTTGTCTGAACTCACAGCAGAGTTCTTCACAATGCACCATTGTGCATATGCTCAATGCCCACCTGGCAGAGCTTCATAGAATCCTCAGTGATTCTAGTCTGCAACTGTGTTTCTCCTACACAGCCTTACCTCCAAGGTATTCAACAACCTCATAGGTCTTCTTCCTTTGAGTTGTTGATTCCAGCTCATGTACCGCAGCACGTCTCTGTCTGACTCCGTAGAGTTCAGAAGTGCATCCTCTGTGCACGGCTCTCAGAACCCGCAGCATTCTGTCACACCCTCCTAGTGTGAAGCCTTAAATACCTTCATATGAAATCAAACAAACCCGAAAATGCACAACTACAACATACATTCACAATATATGAAGAACACTCACAGACATCCACATAACACAGAATTCATGCAGGAAAAACTGCTTCTAATTATATTAAAAATGGAAAATGTTTGTAATTACAAGGGTGTTCTCGATCTCTCTCTGGCTCTCATCTCACAACCACTCTCTCCCTCAAAATGAGATCTCCAAATCTCTTTTTACCTGAAGGGTCTCTTAGAGCGCTTCCCTCCAGAACTCACCTACCCTATTCAATTACTTTGAATGGGCTGTCTAGTCCAACATCTGGATCTAGATCTCATCCTTACACAATATTAAAGGTCGATCTACCTAATACCTACACAAAGGCACGACTTCCCATCTCAACAGCTTAAAACATTAAATTTACATTCATTCAAATTTTAAATGAGGCTACGCCTCTCTTCAGCCTTTGGATGCATGCACGCTGACGTGGTTGGCTGATGTGGAGAGATGCTCCTGCATCATAGGATGATCTATGAGCCAATTGAGTACCCAAAAAAGAAAATAATTCTGTCCAAAAATGTCCAGTGAAGATGAGATCTTTGTCACTTACAATAATCTATGGGCTGCCATGTAGCTGTTGAACTGTCTCCATGAATGCAGTGGAAACTGTACTGGCTTTGAAGGGACGAGAGAGTGCACAAAAGTGTGTGTACTTAGTCAGTCTATCAATAATCACCATGATGACACTCTTTCCTTCAGACTTCGGTAACCCCTTGATGAAATCCATGGAAACCTCCTCCTAGCACTCACTTGGGATAGCTAATGGTTGTAAAAGACCTGGGGTCTTAATCGTTTCCACCTTATTTTGTTGGAAAACCAAACATCCTACCACAAACCTTTGAACATCATTTTTAAGGCCATCCCAAAAAAAATCCTTCTTGACCCTATGGTAGGTTTTCAAAAATATCGAGTGCCCTCCTACTAGAGAGGTGTGCAATTCCAATAGTACCTTTTGTTTGAGTTGGGAGTTCTTACATAAATATAAGCGATCTTTGTACCATAGTGAATCATTTTTCCATGTAAATGTATCTGATGCACTGGAATCCTGCTGCAACCTTTGAATGAGAGTCCACACTTTTTCGTCATTCTTCCATTCATCCATTGATTCTATTATCCAATCAGGTTGGATGATTGACATAGCACAGAGAAAGGCCTCAACATATTCATCCTTTCTTGAGAGTGCATCTGCCACAACATTTTTCTTCCCTTTTTTATAGATGATTTCAAAATCATAACCCAATATCTTGGTTACCCATTTTTTTTGTTCTTCTGAAGATAGTCTTTGCTCCAAGAAGTATTTAAGACTATCATGATCTGTTTTGACCTTGAAGTGCCTAAATATTAGGTAAGGACGCCATTTCTTCAATGCATGTAGTATTTCCATCATTTCCTTCTCATAAATGGGTTTGTGTAAGTCCTTTCGCTTGAGTGGTCGACTTTCAAAATCCAAGGGCCTTCCTTCTTGCATTAGGACAATACCAATTACATTTTTCGAGGCATTACATTCCACAATAAAGGTTTTTGTGAATTTTGGAGTGGTCAAGACAGGAGCTTTCCATATCACCTCTTTAAGTTGTTCAAAATCTTTAGTTGCCTCTGGAGTCCATGAAAATGCATCCTTCTTAGTTAGTGTCATTAAAGGTGTTGCTATTCTTCCATAGTGTCGAACAAACTTGTGGTAGTAACCTATCAAACCCAAAAATCCTCTAAGATTCTTCAATGTTTTGGGAGTCGACCAATCCATCATGGCCTTAATCTTGTTAGGGTCTACCTTGACACCTTCATGAAATAAAATATGATCCAAATTATCTACCTCCTTCACTCCAAAGAAACATTTGGATGGTTTGGCATATAGTTGTTGCTCCTTTAAAGTTCCTATGAATACATCAATCAAGTGCTCATCTGGAATATCTGTTACCTTTATATTCAATCTTTTGAAGTTCTCAATGTGCTCTATAACTGAGCCCTTTTGCTTGAGATTTATCAATTGGCTAAATAAGGTATGTCTCCTTGTATCCTCATAGTGTGCTATCATTGCTTCCGTGAAAATTGTCCAGGTGACGAGTGATTTGCGAGAGAAAAGCCATCGATACCATACAAATTGATTGGGTTATAAATATAAAGAAGCAATTTGTGCCTTTTGTGTATGTGGCACATTATGTAGATCAAAGAATTGCTCCATTTGAAGTATCCATGTGATTGGGTCCTTGCCATCAAACTTCCTCATATCGATCTTAGGAATGTGGTTGGTCTTCAACCCAAAGTTAGAGTTTCTCCATTCTTGATTCATCTTCCTTGTGTCCTCATCATGAATTTCATGGGACACATTTTCACTTTCAGGTGTCCTCTCTATTAGGAAATTTTTCATTCCTTCCATGATCTCCCTTTTTAAAGCATCAATGTTAGTATCCATTATTGCCTCCAATTTAGCTTCAGTTGAATCCATCATCCCTTGTAGTTCATCTTTTGCCACTGTCTTCTTTTGCAATTAATTTATGTCCCTACACATTTCTTCACCTTCATCAAGAGTCCAAGTAGGACTTTATGGAGGCTTATTTGGTGTATAAGTTCCCTTTTTGGGTGGAATGTTGGCCAAGTATCACTTTTGAACCTTGATTTTGAGGTGGTTCTTCTGGACAATATTTCTTCTACTGTATCTCCAATGTTTAGGCCCTCCTGGGTATGAAAATTTATTTTTTTTGTAGTTCTTTAATATTTTTTCTTTGCATGCCACAGGTCTGATCAAAATTGGATGTGCCAAGTGGAATTTACGGTAACTTCCATACAACTTGTTGATTTTTTTCCTTTCCAGGAGATCTCACTTGTATAGCGTTCCCCACACAAAATAATTGATATAAAATTATGAATCTAATACCAGAAATACTACAGACTGTCCCCTATCTAATGCAACCAGTCTAACTCAATTTGGATACTCTAGGAACAATTTATGAATGTTTTACCTGGAACAGCTTCTTGAGACTAGTCAATAGGACTAGTCAGATACCCTATCTTCCACAGGGTGTATATACAAATGTAAGATGACCCAGAAGCTGAAATATTTACCACAAATACCTTACTAATTTATGTGAATATCCTCCATAGTGCAAGGTATGAAATGTTACATAAAAAAATTTACAACAATAATTACGCAATGGCTCGGTTCATGATGATTCCAGAACCCTATCTTGCGCAGGCCGTATCTCCAAAAGTATAAGGCCTCAGGAGATGAAATTTTAACCAAACGTACCTTGATCCATCTAATAAATATCCTCCAAGTCATTCCTTATGAAACGTTGTAGAAAAAAAGTTATAGAGAAAATTCCAAGGTGTCTTAGATGTAGCAGTGAAACCCCAAGACCTTGAGCTCTGATACCATATGTTAAGAACCAAATATCAATATAGCATAGAAAAAGCTCAGAATAAGTACTCAATGCCTTGAAAAAGAGAGAAATTCATATAATAATCCTCTTCGAGGGGGAAACCTCCTTATGCCCATATAAATGTACAATTACAAGATGATTTAAAATGAAAATGTCTCCTTGGTATATATAGGAGACTAGGAGGTATAATTGCAACTAATGGCCTAAAGCCGACATAAATAAAATAACATTGCTAATATAATATGCCCCAATTAAGGGGTAATGAGCCACTATTTAGGGCTTAACATTTCATGTGTTATTGGTCTTCACGAGTTCATGTTCCCTCTCCCATTATTAAAGAACACCATTCAAAAATGGATTTTTCATCTTGAATGAGGGAAGTAGTTGTGAAATTCATTTCTTGACTGGGTAATTCTCTTTTTATGCATTTACTTGCTTCATCGTGCTCCCCTTTCCCATGCCCAGACTAAAAATAGTTCCAAATGTGTGGTACCTTGAGATTTTTGTGCAACATACACAACCATTGAAATAAACGAGCATTTTTTAACTAGCATGTGCAACCATCTGACCAAATCCAATGTTGATCCATCTATATGCTATTATCCTTAAGGTGATTATAAAACAAATGAAAGAAATGTTATACATAGGCTAAGTCTTGGTATCGATCATCACTTATGTATAAGTGATACTCCGTGAATATAAATCAGTTTTCTTCGTTACTATCCGTCACATGCCTGTATGTGATATAAATGATTATGTTGACATGATTTGAGTGATAATATTGGATTTGAATCTCATTTTTCAGTTGAAGTGTGTAGTTCTCAGCAAAATCAATCACTGATAACACAATACCAACGAGAAACATATCTATGCATATTCTAAAATGCTTATCCTTTCATCGAGCCACATGGACATGATGAACATATTGTCATGTCTTGTCGACGAAGTCATTCATGAAGTCACATACTCATACTTGGGAAGTCACCAATTGTATCATTTTTCTTTCTTGTCCTCCATCAATATCATATGTGACATATTTAAAGCTTTGAAAGACAACCTCCTTCCTCCCCAATTCATACACATCTCTTACATGGATGCACTTTCTCAGTAATTTCATTCCACCGCACCTAGGGCATGTCCCATCTAATTAATTTTTTTTATACAATTTACAACCCTCTTCCCGTGTACACAAGATTTTGTGAATAAAGTCTCTAGATGACGACGACGACAATATAACTGAGCATTTATGAAAAAAGGTGTTATGTAAAACATGATATGTGTGTGTGTGTGTGTGTGTGTGTGTGTTTGTTTCATAATAACAACCATACTTAATGTGATATATACAATATGTGTTACAAATTGTGTTTATTCAAACATACCAAGGATTGCATTTGTGGAAAGATCTTTGGCCCAAGTTAAGTGCACTGTGTATTTTCCTGAATATATCATACAATTTTGTTTGTGTAATGTCAAGAAAGTGTTTAATATGGGTTTCATGGTCCCTAGATATTATTATCAATTTTAGTACATATTTTTGGTTGGAATAAGACCTATTTCTTTCATGCGAGAAATCTTGTACTAGTCCCTTAACTTCTCCAATTAACTTCATGTTAGAACGAGTTGGCCTACTAGTGAAGGCCCAAAAATATATTGGGACATCTGTTTCAAGGATTTCTCATCTATGAGAATACTTTCCAAGCGTTTTGACATTTCATTTCATGAGATGAGAGGGTTTTTGTAGAAAATGTTGTTTTTTTGTGATCTTGCTAACAATTTATTTTGACAAGACACGTCTGGCTGCATTTTAGTCTTTAGAATCATATTTCTTACCAATTCCTTGAAAATAATCTACAAGGTTTCTAATAGTATGATGACTTGTTTCTAAACGTTTGACTATTTTAATGCCTAAAATTCTCCTAACAGCAGTCAAACTTTTAGAATTTAACAAAGACAAAAATAATTGACATTTAGAAAAAATGGATTTTGGTCCAAAATATTCTTTAATGATTTTATAATAATGATAACGAATAATATGGTTAGGTAGCTTACCTTCAAGTGATTCTAGAACACCTTCATCAACCTGAATGCACTTAGGATTTCTTCTTCGCATAATGCTCATTCTAGGTAGGGACGATGAACCCCTATTCTGGCACTCTTGACCTCCCTATTGTGGAGATAACACTATTGTATTTATTTCCCCTTCAATCACTGGTGGATCAAATATGGGAGGAGAGTGGACATGGGATTGACTGGTTTCTAGAAAATCTGAATGTACAACAAGAGGTTGCACCATAGGAACTTCTTCACTACAATGTTGTACACCAATTTCCTCTCTAATTTCATCCATTGTATAATTATCTCCAAGCAAATCCCCCATCATCTTGTCAACCATAATAAGATATCTTGCTGAGATAGTGAATGGATTGTTCTCTAATGAACTCCTACGTTTTTCTTTTTGTGATGGAGGAGAAACAACAACAACATGTATTCCACTATAAATTTGATCTCCCTCTTCTAAAAGATGACTCTTTGACATACATAACTTTGTATTTTATCTTTCTTCAACTACCTTTTCGATCAATTTATCTTTTCCAAAGGAATTTTTTTCTCGAATTCGTCAGTTCCCCATGTTTAAAGAGAAAAATTGCCTTCCAATCACCCCCACCACAAATTTATCTTGGTATTATACAAGAAGGAACAACTAATAATTGTAATTCCAAGTGGACAAATTTGTGTTTGTATTACAAAAGAAGACACAACTAATAATTCCAATTCGAATTGGACAATTTTTTCTTGGTATTACAAAAGAAGACAAATAAAAATTCCAATTTGAATTGGATAAATTTGTCTTGGTATTACACAACTAAAAATTCGAATTGGACAAATTTGTCTTGGTACACAATAAGACACAACTAACAATTCCAATTGGAAAAATTTGTGTTCCAATTCCAAGGAGACACAAGAAGAAACAGACAACAATTCTAATTGGAAAAACTTTTCTTCCAATTCCAAGAAGACACAAGCAACAATTCCAATTCCACTTGGACAAATTTTTCTTCCAATTCTTCCCACAATGGTCTTGCAATAGCACAAAATTTATATGAATTAAACAACAAGAATAAAATAATAAAAACATGTATGTGCATGCTGTGTACATATTTTGGGAGTTCTTTGTTGGTCTTTAGATAAATGAGGTAGTGGATTGTGCTTGGCACAAATAAATTCCCAATAGGAATGTGCACGTGTTCCTAGAACACATGCATAGTAAAGCTTGTGTGTGTTCTATGAATGCGCATGTGTTCCTGCTAGGAATAGATGAGAAACATTTACAACAATTTCAAGTCACAAGAGTGTGTGTTCACTCTTAATGCAATGGATATAATATTTATTATAGAACAAACACCTTTATGAATAAATATGTATAGGGGTATGGGGACAACTAAGACCTAAGGGCTTAGGATTGAAAGTGTTTTGAAGAATAAAGAAATGGTTATAGCACCAAGATGTGGGAGATGTGGGTGCAAGGGTTGTGGGGCCTTTAATAAGAGGTATATTCATAGTGCATTGAGGGATTAAACATGGATGGGTTTAAGGGTTGAGTATAGGTTATTCCTAGTCTTAGATGGATCTAGGGGGGTCTAGGTCATGGTCTACAAAAAGCTCTAGGTCATGGTCATTATATAGGTCTAGGTCATGGTCTAACTATAACTCTAGTTCTATGTCATGGTATAGGTCATGGTCTAGGTCTAGCTCAAGGTCTATGTCATGGTCTAGGCCATGTTCATCGTATAGGTATAGGTCATGATCTAGCTTTTTCCATGTCTAGGTATAAGTCTAGGTTTTGACATCTCTAGGTCAAGGCCATTTATTTCCTTGTGATGTAGGGAGTGGGGGTCCAGAGAGAGGAAGAAAGAGAGTGTGAGAGGGGGAGAGGGGAAGAAAAAGAGAGTGTGTAAGAGTTAGGGATAGGGAGACATAGATGGGTCAGAGAGAGAGAGAGAGAGAGAGAGAGAGAGAGAGAGAGAGAGAGAGGAATGGGGGAGAGAGAGGGAAGGGAGGTTAGATAGAACAAAATAGAGAAAGGTGGGGAGAGTGAGGGGAAGAGAGGGAGGGAGATACATGGAGTGATAGAGTGAGGGTTATATGCAAGAGGTAAAGAGAGAATAAGGTAGACATGGATTGTTTGAGAGTCTGATAAGGTGGGAGAGGAAGACCAAGAGGGTAGGTAGAGAGAGAGAGGTGGGATAGATATGGTAGATGTAGGAGAGAGAGAGGAGAGATGGTTGGAGGGAGGGAGAGAGAGGGAGGTAGGTGGGGGTATAGAAAGAGAGTGTGAGAGTACATATAGATAAGTGTTCCATCATACATAATATAGTGCAGTCGAACACTAATTACGAATAAACAATATCAAATCCACTAAAATATTATGCTTATATTAAAATAAAAGATCATAATCAATGTACCATAATCATCATTAAACCATGTGAAATAATTATTAAATCGTAGGTGAACGGTCGTATCCATTAAATATCATTATTAAACAAGAGGTATATGCATATTTCACTTAGGGATTGGGTGTGGAGGGGGTTAAGGGAAGACTATAGGTTACGCCTAGGCTTATATGGACCTAGGGGGGTCTAGGTCATGGTCTAGGTCTAGTTCATGGTTTAGATTATCGTCATGTTCATATAAGTACTCGTATAAGTAATCCATTGAAAGAAGAATAAAAAATTGACACTGACCTTACAGGAGAGGCTACATTTCTATATTTCACATATCGTTTGTTCGCTATGAATCCTGCCTCACCTTTAGATGGACAGAGAGAGAGGGAGGTAGAACTAGGGGAAAATATTAGGATTTGGAGAGATAGAGAGAAATATGGGAAGAGAGAGATTGAGAGTGAGATTAACAACAAGGAGAGAGAGAAATAGGTTGTATATGTAGGAGAGAAAGAGAGGAGATATA
>ML794979.1:431523-448905 GCA_009831015.1 Picea engelmannii | reverse complement strand
GCCACGTTTGAAACGTCTCTCTTGCGACGTTTGAAACGTCTCTCTTGCGACGTTTGAAACGTCGGTCTTGCCACGTTTGAAACGTCGCTCTTGCGACGTTTGAAACGTCGCAAGAGAGACGAAAATTAGGCCGTCGGAAAAACAACGTCATGTGAAACGACGTTTGAGGGGGTCCGAGGTTTGTCGGTCTTTCGACAATAGAAAGTCGCAATTGCGTCGAACACGCCGTCGGAATTTGACCCAAATGTAGTAGTGAAGAAAGAGGAACCACAATTCATTGTGTTCAGGAAGCCAAGGATTGTTTTAACCAGCACAAGGGTAGATGATTTACCAGAAGAGGTTCAAGAACTACTGGAAGATTTCGCTGACATAGTCATGGACGAAATACCTCGTTCGTTGCCACCGATCAGAAGTGTGAGTCATCATATTGATCTCATACTAGGATCTAGTTTGCCAAACAAAGCAACGTATAGATTGACACCACAGGAGAATGAAGAGGTCAAGAGACAAGTCCAGGATTTGTTGGACAAAGGGTTAGTCAGAGAGAGCTTGAGTCCATGTGTTCTTCCGACAGTACTCAGTCTGAAGAAAGATGGAGGCTGGAGGATGTGTACTAACTCGAGGGCGATTAACAAGATAACAATCAGGTACAACTTTCCATTACCAAGGATGGATGATCTGATGGATTGCTTAAGTGGAGCAATTTTTTTTTCGAAGATTGACTTGAAGAGTGGATATCATCAGATTCGTATGAGAGAAGGTAATGAATGGAAAACAACATTCAAGACAAATGAAGGGTTGTATGAATGGCTTGTTATGCCATTTGGCTTAACAAATGCGCCAAGTACTTTCATGAGGTTGATGAATGAAGTCCTTAAGGATTTCATCGGAAAGTTTGTTATTGTATATCTTGATGATATATTGATTTTTAGTAGAACAGAGGCTAAACACTTGAAGCATTTGGCTATAGTGATGAAGAGGCTACAACAAGAGAAGTTGTTGATAAATGTGAAAAATTCCTCATTCATGAAGACAGAGCTCATTTATTTGGGGTTTGTCATTTTTGTAGACAAGTTGAGGATGGATCCAGATAAGGTGGAGGTAATTAAGAATTGGCCATCACCGAAGAATATTTTTGAGGTGAGAAGTTTTCATGGATTAACTAGTTTTTACCGAAAATTCATCAGGAATTTCAATGGAATTAGTGCAGCAATGATGGACACAGTGAAGAAAAGACATAAGTCTTTTCACTGAACAGAGGAGGCTGAAAATAATTTCAATTTGTTGAAACAAAAGATCATGGAACAACCAATTCTGGTGTTGCCAGATTTTAAGAAGATGTTTCAAGTGAAATGCTATGCAAGTGGATTTGCAATAGGAGCGGTCTTGAGTCAAGAAGACAAACTAGTGGCATATTTCAGCGAGAAGCTGAATGAAGCGAAAGTGAAATACTCCACATATGATAAGGAATTTTATGCTATCATCCAAGCATTGAAGAAATAGAGGCATTACTTAATTCCCAAGGAGTTTATTTTATATAGTGATAATCATGCATTGCAGTTTGTAACTCAACAGGAAAAGTTGAATCAGAGGCATGTTAAGTGGGTTAAATACATGCAGAATTTTACTTTTGTGATTAAACATATTTCTGGTATTGCTAACAAAGTTGTTGATGCTTTGAGCAGGAAGTCTTTGCTATTGCAGGAGTTTAGAGTCAAGACGTTAGGTTTTGATGATCTCAGGGATATGTACAGAGATGATCTAGATTTTAAGGAGGCGTATGCAGCAGCTGAGAATCCAGTTCTCAAAGATAAAATCCAATGGGAAGAATACATGATCCAGGAAGGATTGTGGTTTAAAGGAAATCAACTTTGTATTCCAAAATGCTACATGGGGGAGAATCTGCTAAAGGAGAAACACAGTGAAGGATTGGTCGGACACTTCGGTCATGACAAGACATTCGAAAAGTTGAACGAGTCATACTTTTGGCCAGGAATGCGAGCAAAATTTAAAATATTTGTGGACAGATGCAGAATTTGTCAGCATTCGAAAGGAAAGAGGCAGAATTCAGGGTTTTATCAACCATTGCCCATACCTGAGAAACTGTGGGATGAAATCAACATGGATTTCATATTGGGATTGCTAAGGACACAAAGAGGATTTGGCTCAATATTTTTGGTAGTGGATAGATTTTCCAAAATGGCACATTTCATTCCATGTCAGAAAACCAGTGACGCAACTCACATTGCGAACCTGTTTTTCAAAGAAGTCATTCGACTTCATGGCTTACCAAGGAGCATAGTTTCGGATCGAGACACGAAATTCATAGGACACTTTTGGAAGACCTTATGGAAGAATATGGGAACTAAATTATCATTTAGTTCAACTTATCATCCTCAGATGGATGGACAAATTGAATTAGTGAATAGAAGTCTAGGAGACTTGCTGAGAAGCCTGGTGACAGAACACCACAGCTAGTGGGACAACATATTACCACAGGCAGAGTTTGCTTACAATGACTCAGTAAACAGAAGCACAGGGCAGAGTCCATTTCATATTTTTTATGGCATGCAGCCGAGAGGGATTTCTGAGTTGAGGGATTCAGAACTGAATGGAACTAGGAGCGCTAGTGCAAAAGATTTCGCAGAAGCGATGAAGGAACTTCACAGTTAGGTGAAGGACCGATTGCAGAATTCAAATCAGGAGTATAAATGCAGGGCAGATCAACACAGAAGACAACTTCAATATGAAGTGGGTGACTTGATTCTCACACATATGAGAAAGGAAAGGTTCCCAAAGGGGACATATAACAAATTGAAGATGAAGAAAATCAGACCATGCAGGGTCTTGAGGAAATTTGGGGAAAATGCTTATGAGACTGAATTACCCGATTGGATCGGAATTTCTTCGATATTGAATGTCTCGGGTTTATACCCATATAAAGCTGAAGGATCAGAAGCACATTATGAATAGCCAGAGGTTCAGTGGAGGAACCAGATGCCTGTTGTAGAAAAGTCGCAGATGGAGCGCATACTAGACAAAGGAATTGGTAAGAAGACCAGAAGAAAAGAATACTTCGAGTATTTGGTCAAGTGGAAAGGCCATCTAGTTGAAGATGTCAGCTGGGAGAATGAAGCATAGATCCAGAAGCATGGACAGACCGTGGAGGAACTCATGGACAGGAGCCCATAAAATTTTTCAAGCGAGGAAGTATGATGCAGGAGAATCTCAAGCGAGCCAGCGCGTGGATGCGGAAGACAGCTGGAAAAACACCCAGTGTCAATTTTTGAAAATATCTTATGGTGGAATGTGCCAACCTTAATTGAGACCATTAAATGAAGGCTCACTTGTATGATGTAATCAGACCTTGAGCATCCCTCTCTCGTCTGAAGTAGATAGAAGCATTTATGTTGAGATGAAATAGGTAGATAGAATTTAATTCTCAGATTAGACAGTTTTAGGAGCAAGAGGGAAATAGGATATAGACACCCTCATTTGTGTATTGTAACATCATTATCATTCTGATGAGAAGAGAAAAGAAGAACAAAGAGTTGTAGTTGAGAAACACCCATGTACAGATATTTGAATTAATAGAAGAAAGATTTGATTCAAATCCATGGCGTTGTGTTGGTTCTTTGTGTATGTATGTTGAATGGTATGTTCATAGCTTTGCTCTTTCTGTTATACATTTTATTTCTATGCATGTATGAATGATTTCAGGGTTATGTTTGAAATCTGAGAGAGAGAGAAAGTAGGAATGAGTTTCAATTGTTTTTCTATCTGAGCAAGGATTCCTGCAAAGAGTGCAGTCGAAGTTGTCCGCAAGGAGTGCGTTGACAAGAATTCAGAGTTGTGTCTCTGAAGGCTCAGATAGCTTTTCTATTGTTCTCATTCTCTCACAGAAGTGTAGTTAGGCACAAGGAGTCGTGCAAGGTGTGCACAAGCTAAGTTGGATTCAGGGTCTGAAAACCTGAAGAGTTTCTAGAGGACTGTTGCTGCAGTAAGTGCACAGGGTCGAAGGAGTTCAACACTGAAGTGTTTGAAGGTTGCTGCAAGGAGTGCGTGTAGGAGGTTCTTGAAAATATTGAAGTCGTAGAAAACCCTCAGGATGATTTGAACCTGTGAATTCATCGAAGGGAATAGACGAATGGTCAAGATTCTTCGTAGAAGAATTGCAAAATCACGTCAGTCGTCCGATCTGACAGAGGAGTAAGGAGGTTACGATTGTTTCCAGAGGTTCAAGTTCAAGAGAATTGTGAGTCGTTGGATCTCACTCGGATACCCATCAGCCATAGGATCTGACAGGAGTTGCACGGGGTTTAAACCCTCGCACACAGAGTGGAAGTCCCAAAGGGGGTCGAGATATCGGAATTCAGGATATCGGAAGTCTCGATGACAGGAGATCGGGTAATTTCGTGGTGAAAATCCCAGAATCAATCTGGGTCGTCCATCAGTTGGGACATGTGGCAGAGATCATCCACCCATCAATATTTTGGCTACCGGGGTTTTAAGTTGATAGAGAAACTGTAACATTAGGACATCACAAGTCGCGAAATCCCGAGATAGAATTAGGACCGTCAAATTGCCAAGACAGGTGGCGACAATCCAGAGCCCATCGACATTTTGAAAATCGGCATATCAGGATTTAGGCGAACAGGAGAACATCGCATTTGACTTCGCAAAATCATGAAATGACAGGGAGCATCCATCTCTATAGGATGCTTGGCAACAATCAGAGTAATCGGGAAAAGTCCTGATTGAAAAGTCAAATCGGCAAATCGGGGTTCATGATTTCACGAATCCTGAAGACAAGACACACGAGGCTTTTGACATCGCGAATTGCGAAATCATGAGGAGCGACTAGGACTGTCCATCACAGGGGATGCGTGGCAGAAATCTGAGAGTCTGGGTAAAGTCCCGATAAATAAACTCACATTGGGAAATCGGGATTCGGAGAACCGGGAATCCTGATGACAAAAGGTTTATGCATTTTGGCATTCGAAAGTAAAAAATCCCGACAGAAGACTTAGGTGGCGGTCATATGAAATAATGGTCACATGGACCAAAGGGAAGCCATGGGGGATAACCGTTGTTGAAGCGTTTTGTCATTTCGGGATATCGGAGATCGGGAAACCAAGGAGGTTGAGGTTCTCGATAATGGGGATCACGAAACCCCGAAAACCCGAATTTCAATCGGGGAAATATACGGTGAAGTGTAGAAGACTGTGCAGGGGGAAATAAGGACCTGTGAATTGGGTTTTTAACCGAGATTGTCGCGAGGAATTGAAAGGGCCACTTTGGATCTAAGGTGAAATCTAAGAAAGATTCGTTAAGACCAGGAGGTCAGCGCGGGGCTTTGTAGATCAAAGGAGGAGAGTCTGCATCAAAATTATTGATGGAAAGGATGTAACAATTGAATTCTTGGGAAAGGTGATGATGCATAAAATTTTGGGTGCTACCACTTTCCACAAGGATGATGACTTTCCTATTTTTGATGTAACCAATTAATTGGAGAGTCTGGGGAGTAGAGAATATAGTGAGGGAATTAAGTGAAATCATTGGGTCAACGTCTGGTGGATTTGAGGGTGGGGTCATATCAGATGATAGTGGTAGTTCCTCCACAATTGGAACAACAAATTCTTCTTCAAAAATATCCTCATTCACAACCATAAAAATATTATATTCCTTACAATTGTTCCCGTGAAAATATTTTTCATCACAATTATAACAAAGACCCTTGAGTTGATGTTCAACCATTTCAACCCTGGTTAATTTCTCTATCTTGAGGGGAGTTGCAGGACGGGAATAATTGGTGGTTTTAGGGCAAGGAGGAAAGGGTGGTTTGTGGGTCTGGGAGGATACAATATGTTTTGCTTCCTTGGCTTGTTGGGTAGCTTCCAACCAAGTCTGGGGGCATGCCATGAGAACATGGGCATAAATTTCATCTTTGAGGCCACTGATAAAGAATTGCCTAAAGAAAGCATCTAACATGCCCTTTGTTCTGAAAGACAAGTGTTCAAATGTAAAATAAAGTCTTCCACTATCCTAGACTGCTTTAAATTTGTCAAACGACCTAAATGGTGGGTGTGAGAGTCAAAGCAGTCATAAATATTGACCAAAAACTATGTCCAAGTAACATTGGGCCAAGGAGACCACCTAGTGGAATGCCCACCTGGGGTGCACACTTCAGCCAACTGGGATCAACCCACTTCACATTTTTTATGCTATTTAAATACGCATATGTAAATAAATGGTTCCATGAGTATATAAGGTTAACCAGGACTCAAATAAAAGATTCTTCTCTTTTCCTGAAGCAATTTTCTCACTTGGTTTTTATTTTCTGAGTTTTACTTCACGTTTTTGTTGCATTTTCATTCTTGGGAAGTTTTCAGGGTTAGCCAGTGCGCCTTTATTCATGGTTGCATCATGGATTCTCCATTTGACATTCTTCCACACCTGAGAGCAAGCTAAGTCTATTGGCTAGCCAATTTCTCAGAGGGAATCTCCATTTCTGCAAGTTTTCTGAAGCAAGCAAGAGGGCGCACCAACCTGGGTTTTGAGCCCTTGTTGGTTTTCTCATTGTCAGGATGAATTAAGTGCGCCCTCCTCTATGTCTACATTGAGCTTCTCATTTTGATTACCGGGACTCGCACTGAGATAGCCCCCTCTTCTTGGCTACTCTCAGATCATCCCGTCATTGGATACTCATCGTTGGACTACCCAAACTAATGATGTACCCCGTCTTAGAGTTACGCCCATCTTGAGTTTTTGGTCAACTACCAGACAATGGATTTTTTGGTCACCTTCCCCATCATATCTCCTTCCTCAATAGATCAATTGGTATCAGAGACTCAAGATCCATGGAAAATCTTTCGATCTTGAAAATTGAGCCAATTTTTTTGGGGGTTTTCATGAAATAACCAAATTTCACCCATTTCAGGGTTTACTTATTCATGCCCCAAGGGCACATAGATCTCCACTAAAATAGAGAGGAGTTTCACATATCTAAAAAAATATTGATCTCTCCCTCTAGACCATCTCAACTCATTAGATCCGGGGTTTTGCGCACTCTGTTCACACTACAAAGCCCAATCCTCTACTTTGCATCCTCTGTTCATAATGCCTCCGAGAAAATATCGCTTGGCAGTAGACTCAGATTCCAACACCTCAAATCCCATCCAAGATCTTGCCTCCATCCTCAATGAGTTGGTCAGAATGCAACAAAAACACAATCTAGACCCCTTCTGGTTGGACACTTGAATCCAACTACCCAAATTTGTTGGTCAAACCAATGGAGAAGTTGTGGATTCCTGGATCCGTAGCCACTCCACCTATTTTAATACATGTCCAGGCCTTATCGAGGAGAGAAATATTTGGATTACAACCTTGCAATTTGAAATACATGCACAAACTTGGTGGGATATAGAGGAACAGAAGACCACATTCATGATAGATCTTGGGGATTCTCCAAAATCCTCTACCTCCAAACCCATCAGAACTTGGGCTCGACTTTCTGATGCATTGATAAAATTCTTCTACCCACCCGAGAATGTCCAATATTTGTGGATCAAATGGCACTAGCTCCGACAACTCCCTTCCCAAGGAGTGCAAGGCCACAAAGACTTCTTTTGCAATATGCGCCTCTTACTGCATATTCTAGATTTGGAAGAGGCACTCATATTGAAGTTTGTTGTTGTTTTATTGATTCAGTTTCGTAGAGAAGTAGAGCTGTTTGAAAATCCAACTTTAGACAAAGTATTTCAGAGAGATTTGGCCATAGAAAGGAAAGTTGCTCCTAGAGGTTGTACTCCTCATTCCTTCCCCTACACCAACCCCTCTGCCTCTCAACCATCCAACTCCAATCCTTTAGTACGCTTTCCACCTCCTCAGGCTCAAAATCCCATACCTTATACAAATACAAGGACACCCTAGTGCTCATTCCACAAGACTACCTCACACAATTCTTCATATTGTCGAATCCTCCATAATATAAAGACCAACAAAAACCTGCTGACTGAGCTCATTCCCCCCCCCCCTCCAAGTGGAAGATACAGAATAATTTCCCCTGGACAATCCCATGAAAGTAGATCCCTCACTGATCCTAATGACCCATGAATATTTGAACTCCTCCACCCAACCCCTCTTCACTCATAACAGCCAAATTAAAAACTCCTTGGATTTACTGATTATGGACAATGAAAGCCAGAAAAATTTGGTGTCTCAAGACATTTTCAACTGCCTTAAACTGATTACTACTCCCCACCCACAACCCTATCCACTCGGATGGGTCTAGAAGGATGACCCCTGCCTCTTAGTTTCTTAGGGTTGTCTGGTCACTTTTTCCATTGGCCAATTCAAAGATATTGTCCTTTGTGATGTTTCCCCCTTGTATTGTTCATATTTTCTGCTAGGTATCCCATACCAAAACCAAAGAAATTCTATCTATATGGCCAAATCCCACCAGTACAAACTTACCAAAGAAGGCCACACTTATATCTTAACCACAACAACACCCAAACCCCCTGCTACCAAAGACAAATTCCTGCATGTACATTTAAACCAATGTGTTTCTCTCCGTCTGGTGCACCCCATAACACCAAACAATACCACTCACCCTGTTCCTAAAATAATGAATCCCATCCTCCAAGAGTTTGCAGATGTGTTTCAATCTCTAGCAGGACTCCCCCCCTCCCGACACATTGACCATTCCATTCACCTCATCCCCGGATTTGCATTACCTAATTCCCCTACATACCAGTTGGCCCCAAAAGAAACATAAGAAATGGAAATAAAATTGACCAACCTCATCAAATATGGTCACATCCAACCATCATCTTCTCCCTATGATTCTACTGCATTTGTCATCCTCAAATGAGATACTTCATAAATGCGCATGTCACCGATTATCGGGCCTTGAACAAAGCCATAGTAAAAAACCATTATGCCCTTCCCTAGATTGAGGAGTTACTTGACACCCTCCATGGAGATAAGTGGTTTACTAAATTGCATTTAAGAACCGACTACCATCATGATCAAATGAACCTAGATGATGTTTGTAAAACAACTTTCAAGACCAAATTTGGTCTTTTTGAGTGGAAAGTTATGCCCTTCGGCCTCACCAATGACCCAACCACGTTCATGAGGCTCATCAATGACATCTACTTAGATGACATTCTCATATTTATCCATACATGGGACACTCACATGAAACATGTCCGACAAGTTCTCCAAATCCTCGAAGAACACAAGTTACAAGTCAAAGAGAAGAAGTCATATTTTGGTCAGAGTTTAGTTCCATATCTCAGCTTTGTGGTCACTCAGAAGGTATTCAACCAGATCCAACTTGCATCTAAGCATTGAAGCAGTGGCCAATACCTCCTTCATCTAGGGAGCTCAAAATATTCCTGGGTGGCATAAATTTCTATCGTAAGATCATTCCCTATTTTTCACAACTTTCTCGTCCTTCGCATCAACTCTCAAATAGTTCTACTACATTTATCTGGACTAAAGAAGAAACTAATGACTTTTCTCACCTCAAACAAGCCCTCTTCTCATCCCCTGTCTTACACCTTCCAGACATGTTCCACCCCTTTGAGATTGAGACTGATGCCTCACAATATGCCATTGGTGTCATACTTAAACAAGGAGAACACCCCATTGCTTACCACTCCAAAACCCAATCTGAGACAAGGAAACATTACAGCACCTATGACAAAGAGTTTTATAGTCTGGTTCAAGCCCTCAAGTAATGGAGGCATTATTTGCTAGGTAAAGAAACAATTTTTCATACAAACCACCACCCTTTGATTTTCATCAACTCTCAGTTGAAGATTCAGGAACAAAGGCACCTTAAATGCGCCTCCTATACAACAATTTCACTTGGTCATTAGATATAAGAAAGGCACTTCTAATAATATGGTTGATTTTCTAAGCCAACCTCCCACTACAGTTATCTCAATTATAGAAGTGTGTTATGATACCTATGACACATGGAAGGATCAATATGCTACTAACCCCGACCTTCAAGAGATCTAGGTGGAATTGCAAACTCCCATAGTGATCAATCATACCCCCTTCCTAGACTACACTATTCATGATGGATGGCTCTATAATTCGAATTTGTTATGTGTTCCACACTCATAGGACCACCTCTTGCTCATCAAGGAGGCACATGCTTCAACTTATGGGGGCCACTTTGGGACCACAAATACCATCCAACATCTGCAACGCCATTTCCATTGGTCTTCCATGCAGCCTGATGTAGACCCCCTATCCCTCCTAAGGGTTGCGCGACCTCCCGGTCAGGATCTTCTAATTCTGGTGCCAAAATGGCTCTTTGTGGTTCTGAACTAGAATCCTTCGGAAAATTACATAGGTCCCTTATGAATGCTTAGTTGGATTTTTCGGGCGCCAAGCGTACACCCCCACAACGCATGACTAAGGGTTGTGACCAAGTGCCAAGCTGAAAAGGCACTTATCGGGGACCGGGACTTCTTGAGTCAAGTGTCCCGTCTTCTGGTCTCTCGAACCCCCGGTAGACGAAATGTCGAAATGGTCTGGCTCTCGCTCCTTTGGGATTTTGCATTTCATGAAATCTAGATGCAAGGGATATCCTTGCTCCTTAGAACCTTCGGTCACCGAAGAGATGAAATGCCCAACACCTCTTGATTTCAGGATTTCGCGTTTCGTGAAATCAAGATACAAAGAGTATCCCTTCTCCTTGGAGTCTTCGGTTGCCAAAAAGAAGAAATGACCTGGCGCTTATTCCTTTTTGGGATTTCGCATTTTGTGAAATCAAGATGCAAGGAGTGTTCCTTCTCCTTGGAATTTTCGGTCACCGAAAAGTTGAAATGACCCACCGACTATTCCTTTTTGAGATTTTGCATTTCATGAAATCAAGATGGAAGGGGATGTCTCTGCTCCTTGGGGTCCCCAGTTGCCGAAAAGTCAAAATGCTGAAATACCTCGACACCTAATCGACGGCCCTGGTCGATTTGCGATTTCAAGATTTCGTGATTCAGGATCCTAAAATACAAGGTCCCCTACCTTTTCATGTTCCTTGAAATTCCGAAATGAAAATCAAGAAACTCTCTCCGCTAACCTGCTCGCAGCTCCACCTGATCCAACGGCTTGTGGGGTTTTGGTGTTCCTCCTCGGGGATTCTCCACCATCTGTTCGGTTCTCTGAATTCTCCTCCTGGATATATGCAGGGTTAAAGCCTGCACTCCTCCCTTCAATCGGATGGTCTGCGGGGATTTCCACTGCGATCCAATGCTTGACAGTGTTCTTCCTCCTAAGCTTTTACTCAATTTCGACTTAGAATATTTTCTAAGTCTGTGAAGACTCGATCTTTTCTCCTCCCAGGGAATGGGTTCCTAGATCCTAACAACACTTCCGAAGTGTTATCCCTCTTGAACTTTTTCTAGTTCAGACTCCGACTCCCGCGTACTCCTCGTGTCTGAGGGAGTTCGATAGCTCAGATCCACGACGTCCACAACATTTCTCTCTAGCTCGATGCACACCTTGCAGAGCTCCTAATGAAGAGAAACAATTGAAACTGGGAACAACTCACAGTTCCATTCACTTGTTTACAAAACAGAAAATAACAGGAAAATACACATAGCCCAAGAACAACACATTTTGATCAATTTTCCATTCTGTTCTATTCATAAGTGCCCACTGGCTACTAAATACATACAAAATATAGTAGCTTCAAAACTGAGATCTTCTGCTCACTCGCAGTTCTCTTATAGATGACTTCTATGTATTACAGCTCTCTCTTCTTTTTCCTCTCTTCCCCTTGCTGCTAATTGGGCTTACAAATGTTTTCATAACCGAAAATGTTCCTAGGGTTTCCCCTACTACTTTCCTACTCCAAACCTTATCCTACGCTATCTTAGTCTAGTCGTATTCCACAGCCAAAGTGGAAACTTCCGCTCTGTCTACAATTTTAAAAAACTTGCTTCAAAGGGAAAATCCTGGCACCGGTTCAAGCATGCCTCCGAAGGTGAATTTCGGCATTGTGTGGAGGCGGATCCTGAAATCGTTTGTGACTACTCACGTTGAAGTTCTGAAGGAACTCTCACATGTTGGGTGGTCCCACCTCTGCATGCTTGCCAAGGATTCTCCTGCATCACAACCTCAAGTTAAAACATTTATCTGAGGCTGTGCAATATGCTCACAATCCAAGCCATCCAACCAGAAGCATGGGTTATATCAACCATTGCCTCTTCCTTCCCGGCCTTGGGAGTCAATCTCAGTGGACTTCCGACAAACCAAAATCAACATGATGCAATCTGGGTTCTAGTATGTCGTTGCAACAAAATGGCACTTTTCATCCCATGTACAAAGACTACTACAACAATACAAACATTGGAACTCTACTTCCGACATGTCTGGCCCCATTTTTGCCTCCCAAGCACTATCATCTCAAATAGAGATTCTTGCTTCCTTAGCACATTTTGGAAGACAATATAGGTGCTATTGGGCTGCCACCTCAAGTTTTCTACTGCATTCCATCCTCAAACGAATGGCCAAACAGAGGTTGTCAATAGGGTCTTGGTTCATTCTCTTCGAACTCACTTTGGGTGCAGTGAGCAATGGGACAATTCCTTGCACATTCTACAACATAACTACAACAAGGCAACACATTCTTCTACATAGTTTCCAACTTTTGAAGTCTACTTGGGGTTCCAACCAGCATCTCCAACTGAACTCCCACTCACTTGGGCTCCTCAAGGTACCTTCCATCAACAACAAGAACAACTCTCAACACAACGGTTTCTCCAACAAATTGCACAATGACACACTGCAGTAACAAAAGAAATTAAATCAGATTAAGAGCATGCCAAGCAGTGCCATTAAAACCAAATTATCTTCATGTCCTTTCAACCAGGGGATCAAGTCTGGTTACACTTGGATAAGAAGCGCTTCAAATTACACCATCACAAGATTCTTCCAATAAGATATGGCCCATATACCATCCTCGACAAGATTGGAGAAAATGCTTATAGGTTGGATCTGCCACTACAACTGGGAATCCAAAATGTTATTAATGTAAATAACTTAAACTTGTTTGAGCCTCCCCACTTGGAGGAACCAATCACCATTACTCATCCAGTGTAAAAAATTTCATATTTCCAACTCCCATTGGCCAAAGACACTCTAATAGACACCTGAACCCGCTCTACAAGGCACCAAGCATACACTTCATATATGGTGGCTAGTCAAGGCCAAAATCTAGCTCAGGCAAAGTGGATCACAACTGACGTGTTACATAACAAGTTTCCTCACCTTCTCATGGAATCCAAGATGCTTGCAGATTTAAACAGGGAGGAATTGGTCCAAGGAGGCCACCTAGGAGAAAACCCACCTGGGGCGCACACTTCAAGCAACTAGACTCGACCCACTTCACATTTTTTATGATATTTAAATATTCATATGTAAATAAATGGTTCCACTTGGTTTTTTTTGTCTGATTTTTACTTCCCGTTTTTGCTGCATTTTTCATTTTTGGGGCATTTACAGGGTTATCCAATGCGTTGTTCTTCATGATTTCATCATGGCTACTCCGTTTGACACGATTCCACACCTGAGAGAAATCTGAGTCTGTTAGCTATCCAATATCTCAGAGGGCATCTCCATTTTTGCAAGTTTTCTTAAGCAAAGAGGAGGGCGCACCAACCTGGGTTTTGTGCCCTTGTTGGTTTTCTGATTGTTAGGATGAAGTAAGTGAACCCTCCTTTATCGTTGCACTAAGATTCTCATTTTGATTCCTAGGACTCACAATGAGATAGCCCCCTCTTCTTGGATACTCTCAGATCATCCGGACACTAGATCTCCATTGTTGGGCTACTCAAACTAATGATGCGCCCCTACTTAGAGTTGCGCCCCTCTTGATTTTTTGGTCAAATGTTAGAAAATGTCTTGTTTGGTCACCTCCCCCATCATATCTCCTTACTCAGTAGATCAAACATACCCTTGGAGTCCCTTTTTCTCCATTTCCACCATTTCCATCGTTATGGATCCAGATGTAGGACACCATAAATAAGCTTGGCTAAATCATCAATAATTCCATGCAATGAGAAATAATGTTCCATTTGGGTGACCCAACCCATGGGATCCGACCCATTAAATTTGTTCACCTCAATTTTGGGAGGGTGGAGGTCTCAAGAAAAGTGGGTTGTATGAGGACCTTGGTAATGGGAAGAGTCATGTAGGTCATCCTGATAAGATGGTTGTTCAGAAGAGGAAGGGTTCTAAGAATGGTCCATGAAGTGTTCGGAGGTGGATTTGAGGTCTTTTATGTAGGAACATTTTTCCTTGAGGATATCAATAGACAAATTGATTGAAGTAAGGTTGGCATTGATATTATTGATGTCTTCCTAGTTCTGGTGGGTTTCTGCAATCAAGGTATTGATTTTTTGAGCTCTTGTGGTAGCCATTTGGAAAAATGGACAGGAAAATGGTATAGGGGAGATAGAAGGGGTCTGTAGGGGTGGGTGGGGCCACTAAGAAGAAGGGTATCAAATGATATGTACCACTGCGATTAGGAAGAAAAGGGGAATCCAATGGGATAGGGGATAGAGAAGGGTCAGGTCCACAAAAACAAATTGTGTTAAAAATGATAGGTATTGCTAGAATCGAGGAGAAGAGAGAAACCCGGTGGGATAGGTCCCAAATAAGTGTGTCGATAGGACCACTATACTCAGTTTTTATTTTTTTACTTCGACCTAAATAATACTGCAGTGACGAAATGGCCAAACGCTTAACAGGAAGAAATGTGTAGTGATTTTGCAACCATAATGCATAATCCATAGTTCTACGGAAATAGATCTTGTTTGTTCTATTTTCCCTGTGTTAAATCTCTTTAATATACGTGTGGGGTCCAATAGTAGTACTAGGCCCAATATCTATGGGCACCAACTAAGGAGGCTAGAATGTGCCCTTAGTCGTACTACTCAAATACCTAAGTACTAGAGACTATCTTCTCTAGGATTGTTCTCGGTGGCACTATAACAGTTAGGCGACTAATCGGTTTATCTATGGAGGGATTCAGGTGATCTAGGTCAATCCATATACAGGTGTTCTCTGATGCGCTACCGCTCGAAGGGGTACAAACAAGGGTTACAAGGGTGGCCAAGAGATGTGTTCTTAAGTACCTCTTGTATTTCCTACATGTAATGACATATCTCTGTAGCTTTAAGACATCATAATACGTCTCTACACGGAAAAAAAAATTAACCCACGATTTTCTTCTAAAGAAGGTGCTCTGATACCACTTGTAGTATTCTAGATATAAAATAGTATGCAGAACATAAATATTTTAGCATAAAAATGGAAGAGAAACAATGATATAACCGGAACAATACAATAATAATACCAGAATAACACCAGAAAGAGCACCTTCATTAATGAAATAAGTGTTCACTTTCCTCTTCGATGGGGAAACCTTGAGTAGATCATATCTCTATTACATTAATCTCCAACAAAATATTTCTTATACCCTATATCCCTATTTATACTAAATCTATCTATCCAAAATAACAATCTAGGGAAGATCCATCTAGAATTGGAAGCTTCTATTAGGTCTTCTTACATTTGACTTATTCCTCCTTATTACTAGGACTTATTAATATTGGTGTTTATTACATGGAATTATATTATTCTACACTCGTGAGGGGTTACAAAGGTTAGGTCCCTAACAAGGAGGGAGATAGAGGAAGACAAAGAGAGGAGGTAGAGAGTGAGTGTGTTAGAGAGTGGGAGGGAGAGAGAGAAATACATAGAGGGGTGCTATAAAGTGTGTGAGTGAGAGTGTGAGAGGGAGAGAGAAGAAGATAGAGAGGGGTGTAGAGAGAGAGATACATTAAGGGGATAGGGGTATATGTAACAGAGATAGAGGATAGATAGTGGGAGGGAGGGGAAAAGAGAGAGGGAAGAGGGGGGTAAAGAGAGAGAGTGTCAGAGTGTGAGAGGGGGAGAGATCAAAACAAAGAGGAGGTGTAGAGAGATATTATGAGAGGGATAAGAGGGAGATAGAGAGGTGGGGTAGAGAGAGGGATAGTGAGAGGAAGGGAAGATAAATAAATAGGGAAAGAGGAGGGAAGGAGGGGGGACATAGAGGAGGAGGAAGGATGGGGGGAGAGAGAGGAGGAGGGAGGGAGGGAGGAAGGGAGAGAAATATATGGAGGGAGATATTCAAAGAGAGGGGATATACAGAGGGAGTGGATGTGAGAGTGTGAGGCATGATGAGGAAATATCTAGGTATAGGACATGGTATAATTCAAGGTATAGGTCTTGACATGCCTTTCTAGGTCTAGGTCAAGGGAATTGCTTACCTTACCATGCATTTCCTTGCAATGTACCACTCTTTCTAGTGTTTGAGAGTGTGGGAGGGAGAGTGAGGAAGACAAATAGGGGAGGTAGAGTGTGTGTGTGTTAGAGTGTGGGAGGGAAATATAGGTAGAAAAAGTGGGAAGGTAGAGAGTGAGTGTGTTAGAGTGTGGGAGGCATAGAGAGTAATACATAAAGGGGGGATAGAAAGTGTGTTTGTGAGAGTGTGGGAGGGAGAGAGAGGTAGATAAAGAGGGGGGGTAGATAGTGAGTGTGTTTGAGTGTGGGAGGGAGAGAGTGGAAGACATAGAAGGGGGATAGAAAGTGTGTTTGCGAGAGTCTAAGAGGGAGAGAGAGGTACACAAAGATGGGAGGTAGAGAGTGAGTGTGTTAGAGTGTGGGAGGGAGAGAAAAGAAGACATAGATTGAGGACATAAATTGTGTGTTCGAGAGTGTGGGAGGGAGAGAGAGGAAGAAAAGGTGAGGAGGTAGAGAGTGAGTGTGTTAGGGTTTGGGAGGGAGAGAGAGGAATACAAAGATGGGGGATTGAAAGTGTGTGTGAGAGAGTGTGGGAGGGAGTGAGAGAAAGGCATAGAAGGGTAGTATATACAATGTGTGAGAGTGTGAGAGGGAAATAGAGGAAGATAGAGAGGGAGTTAGAGAGAGAGAGGTAAATGTAGGATAGAGGGGTGGATGTAAGAGAGATAGAGGAGAGATAGTGGGAGGGAGGGGAGAGAGAGATGGATGATGTGGGGAGAGAGAGAGTACATGAAAGTGTGAGAGGGGGAGAGAGAAAGATAGAGAGGAGGGGTAGAGAGAGATTGTGAGAGGGAGGGATAGGGATACAGAGAGGCAAGGTAGAGAGAGAGATAGTGAGAGGAAGGGAAGTGGAGAGGGAGACATAGAAGGGGTTAGAGAGAGAGTGAGAGGAAGGGGGTATATAGAGGGAGACAAAGAGGGGGAATAGAGAGAGAAAGAGGGGTAGATAGAGTGATATTGAGACTAACAACAAGGAGAGAGAGAAGGAAGAGAGAGGGGAGGGAGGGA
>ML794979.1:415584-431167 GCA_009831015.1 Picea engelmannii | reverse complement strand
GTGGGTGTGAGAGTCTAATGCATGTCAAGCAAAGGTATAGGTCTAGGTCTTTACATGCCTTGTGATGTCTAAGTCCTGCCATGTATAGATCTTTCCATGTATAGGAGTGTGAGGGAGAGAGGCGGAGATAGACAGGGGGGGTAGAGAGGGAGAGTTAGAGGCAGATAGAGAGAGGAAGTAGATGTAGGAGAGAGAGAGAGGGAGGGATGGTGGAATTAATTATAATATCATGTGCATGTTATTAGGAAAGTGTGCATGTTCCTAGAGCACGTGCATGCTCCTAAGAATGCGCATGTGTTATTTTGAATTCAATTTTTTTGGGTGGGATTGACAACGCATACACTGACATGGTTCACTCAGATTTAGGTTCGGTATGAAAAACCTAGTGGTTCGGTCTGCAAATTGATAAAAACCTCGCTTGTTTTGAATACCCCTCTATATCTCTATCTTATACATTATTTTTCTATGGGATAAACAATTTGGTTGTTGATGAAACTATAGACAAATATAAAGCCTACTATGCGTACTTAATATATATATATATATATATATATATATATATATATTTAAAATTAATATTGTTTACTATTTTTAATCTTTTTTTTCTTCACATATATCAAATTCCTAGAATACATACCTCTCGTATTTCTGCTATAACGTTTTATCATCTTAACCATTTATTTAATGAGTTATATGTGACAATAGAGAAAATTGATACATACGACCTAAAAAAATATTTTTTTTTTATCATGTTAAGACCCTCTTAGCGTGCACAAACAAAAGACATTGTAATTTCAGGCATATGTCGAGTTTCATAATTTAAAAAAAATACTAAATTATGAAACAATATCTTGTGCTTCCTTGTCTTGTTGGGTAGCTTCCAACCAAGTCTGGGGGTGTTCCATGAGAACATGGGCATGAATTTCATATTTGAGGCCACTGATAAAGAATTCCCTAAACAAAGCATCTGACATGCCCTTTGTTCTGAAAGCCAAGTGCTCAAATGTGAAATGACGTCTTCCACTATCCTAGACTGTGTTAACTTTGTCAAACGACCTAAATGGTGGTTGTGAGAGTCAATTCATTCATAAATATCGACCACAAACTATGTCCAAGCAACATTGGGCCAAGGAGGCCACCTAGGGGAACGCCCACCTAGGGCACACACTTCAACTAACTAGGCACGACCCACTTCACATTTTTTATGTTATTTAAATATGCATATGTAAATAAATGGTTCCCTGAGTATATAAGGTGAACTGAGACTCAAATAAAACATTCTTCTCTTTTCCTGAAGCGATTGTCTCACTTGGATTTTGTTGTCTAAGTTTTACTTCACGTTTTTTCTACATTTTCATTTTTGGGGTGTTTTTAGGGTTAGACAGTGCGCCTTTCTTCATGGCTGCATCATGGTTGCTCTTGTTGATATGCGTCCACACCTGAGAGAAATTTGAGTCTGTTAGCTAGCCAATATCTCAGAGGTCATCTCAATTTCTGCAAGTTTTCTTAACCAAACAAGAGGGCGCACCAACCTGGGTTTTCCGCCCTTGTTGGTTTTCTCATTGTTGGGATGAAGTAAGTGTGGCCTCCTCTATTGTTGCACTGAGCTTCTCCTTTTGATTCCTGGGACTCAAACTGAGATAACCTACTCTTCTTGGCTACTCTCAGATCATCCCGACACTAGATCTCCATCTCTGGGCTACCCAAACTAATGATGTGCCCCTTCTTAGAGTTGCGTCTCTCTTGAGTTTTTGGTCAACTACCAGACAATGTCTTGTTTGGTCACCTTCCCCATCAGATATCCTTCCTCGACAGATCAATTGATATCATATCCTCAAGATCCATGGAAAATATTCCGCTCTTGAAGATTGAGCCAAATGTTTTTGGGGTTTTCATGAAATAGTCCAGATTTCACCCATTTCAGGGTTTACTTATTCATGTAAGAGGATCAAAAGATCTCATATCCCCAAGTGTGCATAGATCTCCATTAAAATAGAGAGGATTTTCATAGATCTAATACAATACAGATCTCTCCCTCTAGACCATCTCAGCTCTTTGCTCCATGTTTTTGCGCACTTTGTTCACACTACAGAGCCTGATCCTATGTTTTGCATCCTCTGTTCACATTGCGTCCACGAAAATATACCTTGGCAGTAGACTTAGATTCCAACACTTCAAATCTCTTCCAATATCTTGCCTCCATCCTCAATGAGTTGTGGAGAATGAAACAACAAAACAATCCAGACCCCTTCCGGTTGGACTCTCGAATCCAACTACCCAAATTTGCTAGTCAAACCAATGGAGAAATTGTGGATTCCTAGATCTGTAGCCTCTCCACCTATTTTAATACATGGCTAGGCCTTACCGAGGAGAGAAAGCTCCAGATTGAAGCCTTTCAATTTGAAGGACTTGAACAAACCTAGTGGGATACAGAGCAAGAGAATACCACATTCATGATAAAAATTGGGGATGCTCCAGAATCCTCTACTTCCAAACCCATTAGAACTTGGACTCGACATTCTCATCTTCAGCCGAACATGGGACACTCACATGCAAAATGTCTGACAAGTTCTCCAAATCATCCGAGAACACAATTTACAAGTCAAAGAGAAGAAGTCATATTTTGTTCAGAGTTCAGTTTCGTATCTCGACTTTGTGGTCAAATCAGAAGGTATTCAATCAGATCCAACTCACATCCAAGCATTGAAGCAATGGCCACTACCTTGTTCAATTAGGAAGCTCGAACTCTTTCTGGGTGACAACAATTTCTATCGTAAGTTCCTTCCCTTTTTTTCAAAACTTGCTCATCCTTTGCATCAGGGTTGTGCTACCTATGACACATGGAAGGATCAATATGCTGCAATCTGGGTAGTGGTATGCTGCTTCAGAAAAATGACACTTTTCATCCCATGTACAAATACTACTACAATAGTACAAACAATGTAACTCTACTTCTGACATGTCTGGCCCCATTTTGGCCTCCCAAGAACTATCATATCAGACATAGATTCCTGCTTCCTCAACACATTTTGGAAGACAATATGCGCATTATTGGGGTACCACCTCAATTTTTATACTACATTTCATCCTCAAAAGGATGGCCAAAGAGAGGTTTTCAATAGGGTCTTGGTTCATTCTCTCTGAACTCACTTTGGGCACAACAAAAAATGGGACAGTTACTTGCACATTCTAAATCATAGCTACAACAAGGCAACACATTCTTCTACAGGGTTTTCACCTTTTGAAGTCTTCTTAGGGTTCCAACCAGCATCTCCAACTGAAATCCTACTCACTTGGGCTCCTGAAGGTACCTTCTATCAACATCAGGAACAACTCTCAGCACAACAGTTTCTCCAACAAATTACAAAACACCACACTACAGTAATAGAAGCACTTAAAGCAGCTCAAGAGCATGCCAAGAAGCACCATGAAAAACAAAGGACCTTCATGTCCTTTCATCCGAGGTATCAAGTCTGGTTAAACTTGGATAAGAAGCACTTCAAATTCCACCATCAGAATCTTCTGCCAATAATATATGGCCTATATACCATCCTTGACAAGATTGGAGAAAATACCTATAGGTTGGATCTACCACCACAACTGGGAATCCACAATTTTATTAATGTAAATCACTTGAAGTTATTTGAGGCTCCCCTCTTGGAGGAAACAATCACCATTACTCATCCAGTGGACAACATTCCATAATTCCAAATCCCATTGGCCAAAGACACTCTACTGGACACCTAGACCCGCTCTACAAGGCATCAGGCATACACTTTGTATCTGGTGTCCAGTCAAGGCCAAACTCCAGCTCAGGCAAAGTGGATCACAACTAAAGTATTGCATAACAATTTTTCTCACATTCTCATGGAAGATGGGACGCTTCCATATTTAAATGGGGAGGAATTGGGTCAAGGAGGCCACCTAGGGGAATGCCCACCTGGGGCGCACACTTTAGCCAACTAGGCTCGACCCACTTCATATTTTTTATGTTATTTAAATATTCATATGTAAATAAATGGTTACATGAGTATAAAAGTTGAACCAAGACTCAAATAAAACATTCTTCTCTTTTCCTCAAGCGATTGTATCACTTGGTTTTTGTTGTATGAGTTTTACTTCACGGTTTTGCTGCATTTTTTTATTTTGGGGCATTTTCAGGGTTAGCCAGTGCACATTTCTTCATGCCTGTATCATGGCTTCTCTGGTTGACATGCTTCCACACTTGAGAGAAATATGATTCTGTTAGCTAGCCAATCTCTTAGAGGGCATCTCCATTTCTGCAAATTTTCTGAAGAAAACAAGAGGGTGCACCAACCTGGGTTTTGCGCCCTTGCTGGTATTCTCATTTTTGGATTGAAGTAAGTGTACCCTCCTCTATGGATGCACTGAGATTATCCTTTTTATTCTTGGGACTCGCACTAAGATATCCCCCTCTTATTGACTACTCTTAGATAATCCTGGCATTGGATCTCCATCCTTGGGCCACCCAAATTAATGATGCTCCCCAGCTTAGAGTTGTGCCCCTCTTGAGTTTTTGGTCAACTACCATACAATGGATTGTTTGGTCACCTTCCCCGTCAGATCTCCTTCCTCAATAGATAAAACATACCCTTGGTGTTCCTTTTTCTCCATTTCCACCATTTCCACCATTTCCATCATTCTGGATCCAGATGTAGGACACCATAAATAAGCTTGGCTAAATCATCAGTAATGCCATGAAATGAGAAACAATGTTCCATTTGGGTGACCCAGACCATCGGATCAGACCCATTAAATTTTTTCAACTCAATTTTGGGAGGGCAGAGGTCTCGAGAAAATTTGGTAGTATGAGGACCTTGGTAATGGGAAGAGTCATGCAGGTCATCCTGATAAGAGGATCGTTTAGAAGAGGAAGGGTTATGGGAACGGTCCATGAAGTGTTCAAAGGTGGATTTGAGATCTTTGATGTAGGACCATTGTTACTTGAGGATCTCAATATCCAAATTGATTGATCTAAGGTTGGAATTGATATTCTTGATGTCTTCCTGGTTCTGATGACTTTTCATAATCAAGGTATTGATCTTGTGTTAGCCATTTGGAAAAATCAGTAGGAAAATGGTATAGGGGAGACAAAAGGTGTCTATATGGGTGGGTGGGACCACTGAGAAGAAGGGTGTCGAATGATATGTACCACTGCGATTAGGGAGAAAAGGGGGATCCAATGGGATAGGGGCAAGAGAAGGGTCAAGTCCACAAAAACAAATTGTGTTAAAAATGATAGGTATCACTAGAATCGGGGAGAAGAAATAAACCCAGTGGGATAGGTCCCAAATAAATGTGTCGACAGGACCACTATACTCGATTTTTCTTTTTTTACTCTAACCTGAATAATACTCTAGTGACTAAATGCCCAAATTCTTAACAAGAATAAATGTGTAGTGGTTTTGCAACCACAATGCATAATCCACAGTTGCACGGTAATAGATCTTGTCTGTATTGTTTTATGTGTCTGTCCCCAGGGGTAGGATATTCAGGGCTTCTATAGACAAGGGTTTTTCCTATGTTAAAGCTCTCTAATATACGTGCGGGTTCCAATAATATTACTTGTCCCTATATCTGCGGGTACCAACTAAGGAGGCTAGACTGTGCCCTTAGCCGTACTACCCAAATACCTAGGTACTAGATACTATCTTCCCTAGCATTGTTCTCGGTGGCACTATAGCAGTTAGGCGACCAAACGATTTATCTATGGAGAGATTCAAGAGACCTAGGTCGATCCATATATAGGTGTTTTCAAATGCACGACCACTTGAAGGGGTACAAAGAAGGGTTACAAGGGTGGCCAAGAGATGTGTGCTTAAGAACCTCTTGTATTTCCTGCGTGTAACGACATATCTCTGTATCTTTAAGATGTCATAATATGTCTCTACACTGAAAAAATTTAACCCACAATTTTCTGCTAAGGAAGCTGCTCTGATACCACTTGTAGTATTCCAAATATAAAATAGTATGCAGAACATAAATATTTTAGCATAGAAATGGAAGAGAAACAATGATATAACTAGAACAATACCAGAATAATACAAGAATAACACCAGAAAGAGCACCTCAATTAATGAAATAAATGTTCACTTTCCTCTTCGATGAATAAACCTCAAGTAGATCAGATCTCTATTAAAATAATTTCCAACAAAATATTTCTCATACCCTCTATTCCTATATATACTAAATCTATATATCCAAAATAACAATATAGGGAAGATCCTTCTAGAAGCATAATCTTTTATTGGGTCTTCTTACATTTGACTTATTCCTCCTTATTACTAGGCCTTATTAATATTGGCATTTATGACATGGAATTATATTATTCTACCTATGTGAGGGGTTACAAAGGTTAGGTCCCTAACAAGGAGGGAGATAGGGGAAGACAAAGAGAGGAGGTAGAGAGTGAGTGTGTTAGAGTGTGGGAGGGAGAGAGATAAATACATATAGGGGTTCTAGAAGGTGTTTGTTAGAGAGTGTGAGAGGGAGAGAGAGGAAGATAGAGAGGGGGGAAGAGAGAGAGGTACATTAAGGAGATAGGGGTATAGGTAAGAGAGATAGAGGAGAGATAGTGGGAGGGAGGAGGAGAGAGAGAGGGAAGAGGGGTGTAGATAGAGAGTGTGCCAGAGTGTGAGAGGGGGAGAGATCAAGCCAAAGAGGAGCGGTAGAGAGAGAGTATGAGAGGGGGAAGAGGGAGATAGAGAGCTGAGGAAGAGAGAGGGATAGTGAGAGAAAGGGAACATAAATAAAGAGGGAAAGAGGAGGGAAGGAGGGGGGACATATTGGAGGAGGGAAGGATGGGGGGAGAGAGAGAAAGAGGGAGGAGGGAGGAAGGGAGAGAAATATATGGAGGGAGATAATCAAAGAGGGGGGATATAGAGAGGGAGTGGATGTGAGAGTGTGAGGCCTGATGAGGCAAGATCTAGGTATAATACATGGTCTAAGTCTAGGTATAGGTCTTGACATGCCTTTATAGGTCTAGGTCAAGGGAATTTCTTACCTTACCATGCATTTCCTTGCAATGTACCACTCTTTATAGTGTTTGAGAGTGTGTTAGGGAGAGTGAGGAAGACAAAGAGGGGAGGTAGAGAGTGCGTTTGTTAGAGTGTGGGAGGGAAAGATAGGTAGAAAAAGAAGGAAGGTAGAGAGTGAGTGTGTTAGAGTGTGGGAGGGATAGATAGGAATACATAGAGGGGGGATAGAAAGTGTGTTTGCAAGAGTGTGGGAGGGAGAGAGAGGTAGACAAAGAGGGTAGGTAGAGAGTGAGTGTGTTAGAGTGTGGGAGGGAGAGAGAGGAAGACATATAAGGGGGATATAAAGTGTGTGTGGGAGAGTGTGAGAGGTAGAGAGAGGTACACAAATATGGGAGTTAGAGAGTGAGTGTGTTAGAGTGTGGGAGGGAGAGAGAAGAAGACATAGATCAAGGATAGAAAGTGTGTGTGCAAGAGTGTGGGAGGGAGAGAAAGGAAGAAAAAGAGAGGAGGTAGAGAGTGAGTTTGTTAGACTGTGGGAGTGAGAGAGAGGAATACATAGATGGGGGAAGGAAAGTGTGTGTGAGGGGAGTTAGAGAGTGAGTGTGTTAGAGTGTGGGAGGGAGAGAGAAGAAGACATAGATCAAGGATAGAAAGTGTGTGTGCAAGAGTGTGGGAGGGAGAGAAAGGAAGAAAAAGAGAGGAGGTAGAGAGTGAGTTTGTTAGACTGTGGGAGTGAGAGAGAGGAATACATAGATGGGGGAAGGAAAGTGTGTGTGAGAGAGTGTGGGAGGAAGTGAGAGATAGACATCAAATATTAGTACAGACAATGTGTGAGAGTGTGAGAGGGAGATAGAGGAAGATAGAGAGGGGGTTAGAGAGGGAGGTAAATGCAGGAGAGAGGGGTGGATGTAAGAGATATAGAGGAGAGATAGTGGGAGGGAGGGGAGAGAGAGATGGATGATGGGGGTGAGAGAGAGTATGTGAGAGTGTGAGAGGGGCAGAGAGAAAGATAAAGAGGAGGGGTAGAGAGATATTGTAAGAGGGAGGGAGGGGGAGACATAGAGTGGGGGAAGAGAGAGGGATAGTGAGAAGAAGGGAAGCAGAGAGGGAGACATAGAAGGCAGGTAGAGAGAGAGTGAGAGGAAGGGGGGATACAGAGGGAGACAAAGTGGGGGAATAGAGAGATAAATAGGGGTAGAGAGAGTGATATTGAGAATAACAATGAGGAGAGAGATAAATGGTTGGAGAGAGAATTCAGAGAGAGGGGAGAGAGGGACAAAGGGGTAGAGGGAGAGAAATAGAGAGAGTGGAAGAGGGGGGGGGATAAAGATGGAGTGGGTGTGAGAGTCTAAGGCATGTCAAGAAAAGGTCTAGGTCTAGGTATTTACATGACTTGTGATGTCTAAGTCTTGCCATGTCTAGGTATTTACATGTATAGTGTGAGGGAGAGAGAGGGAGACAAACAAGGGGGGTAGAGAGGGAGAGTTAGAGGGAGATAGAGAGACGAAGTAGATGTAGGAGAGAGAGAGAGAGAGATGGACGGATGGTGGAATTACTTATAATATTGTGTGCACGTTATTAGGAAAGCATGTTTGTTCCTAGATCGTGTGCATGCTCCTAAGAAAACGCATGTGTTATTTTGAATTCAATTTTTTTGGGTGGAATTGACAATGTGTACACTGACTTGGTTGGCTCGGATTTAGGTTTGGTATCAAAAACCTAGTGGTTCGGTCTGCAAATTGATAAAAACCTCCATTTTTTTTAATACCCCTCTATATCTCTGTCTTATACATTATTTTTCTATGAGATAAACAATTGGGTTGTCGATGAAACTATAGACAAAGATAGAGCCTACTATGCATATTTAATATATATATATATATATATATATATATATAATTAATATTATTTACTATTTTTAATCTTTTTTTTCTTCACATATATCAAAGTCCTAGAATACATACCTCTCTTATTTCTTCTATAACTTTTTATCGTCTTAACCATTTCTTCAATGATTTATATGTGACACTAGAGGAAACTGGTACATACGACGTAAAAAAAATATTTGTTTTATCATGTTAAGACCCTCTTAGCGTGCACGAACATAAGACATTGTAATTTCATGCATATGTCGAGTTTCATAGTTAAAAAAAAAATACTAAATTATGAAACAATATCTTGTGGTTCCTTGTCTTGTTGAGTAGCTTCCAACCAAGTATGGGGGTGTGCCGTGATAACATGGGCATGAATTTCATATTTGAGGCCACTTATAAAGAATTCCTTAAAGAAAGAATTTGACATGCCCTTTGTTCTGAAAGCCAAGTGCTCAAATGTGAAATAAAGTCTTCCATTGTCCTAGACTGCTTTAACTTTGTCAAACGACCTAAATGGTGGGTGTGAGAGTCAAATTAGTCATAAATATCGACCAAAAACTATGTCCAAGCAACATTGGGCCAAGGAGGCCACCTAGGGGAATGCCCACCTAGGGTGCACACTTCAACCAACTAGTCTCGACCCACTTCACATTTTTGATGCTATTTAAATATGCATATGTAAATAAATGGTTCCATGAGTATATAAGGTGATACGGGACTCAAATAAAACATTCTTATCTTTTCCTGAAGGGATTGTCTCACTTGGTTTTTGTTGCTTGAGTTTTACTTCACGTTTTTGCTGCATTTTTGTTTTTGGGGCGTTTTCAAGGTTAGTCATTGTGCCTTTATTCATGGTTGCTCCGTTTGACACACTTCCACACCTGAGAGCAAGATGAGTCCATTATCTAGCCAATATCTCATAGTGAATCTTCATTTATGCAAGTTTTGTGGAAGAAAACAAGAGGGTGCACCAACCTGGGTTTTACTCCCTTGTTCGTTTTCTCATTGTCAGGATGAAGTAAGTGCGCCCTCCTCTATGGTTGCACTAAGTTTCTCCTTTTGATTCCCGGGACTTGCACTGAGATAGACCCCTCTTCTTGGCTACTCTCAAATTATCTCGACACTGGATCTCCATCGTTGGGCTACCCAGACTAATGATGCACCCCTGCTTAGAGTTGCACCCCTCTTGAGTTTTTGGTCAACTTCCTGACAATGGATTGTTTGGTCACATTCCCCATCATATATCCTTCCTTAGCAGATCAATTAGTATCAAAGACTCAATATCCATGGAAAAGATTTCGATCTTGAAGACTGAGCCAAATGTTTTGGGGGTTTTCATGAAATAGTCTAGATTTCACCCATTTCAGGGTTTACTTATTCATGCAAGGGGATCAACATATCTCATAGCCCCAAGGGTGCATAGATATCCACTATAATAGAGAGGAGTTTCATATATCTAAAACAATACATATCTCTCTATCTATACCATCTCAACTCCTTTGCTCCAGGGTTTTGCTGACTCTGTTCACACTAGAGAGCCCGATCCTTTGTTTGTGTCCTCTGTTCACAATGCCTTTGAGAAAATATCCCTTGGTAGTAGACTCAGATTCCAAAACTTCAAATCTTGTCCAATATCATGCCTACATCCTCAATGAGTTTCTCATAATGCAACAACAAAACAATCCACACACCTTCTGGTTGGACACTCGAATCCAACTACCCAAATTTGTTGGTCAAACAAATGGAGAAGTTGTGGATTTCTGGATCCATAGCCACTCCACCTATTTTAATACATCTCTAGGCCTTACCGAGGAGATAAAGCTCTAGATTTTAGCCTTACAATTTGAAGGACCTGCACAAACCCGGTGGGATACAGAGCAATAGAATACCACATTTGTGATAGAGATTGGGGATGCTCTAGAAACCTCTACTTCCAAACCCATCAGAAATAGGGCTTGACTTTATGAGGCACTGAGAAACTTCTTCCACCCACCTGGGTATGGGCAATGTTTTTGGATCAAATTCCACCAGCTCCGACAACTCCCTTCCCAAGGAGTGCAAGGCTACATAGACTTTTTCTGCAAGATGCACCTCTTACTGCATATTCGAGATCTGGAAGAGGTACTCATATTGAATTTTGTTGTTGGTTTATTGATTCAGTTCCATAGAGAAGTAGAGTTGTTTGAAAATCCAACTTTATACAAAGTATTTCAGAGAGATTTGGCTATAGAAAGGAAAGCTTCTCCTAGAGGTCGTACTCCTCAATCTCGACCCTACACCAACCCCTCTACCTCTCAACCATCCAGCTCCAATCCTTCAAACCTCTTTCCACCTCCTCAGGCTCAAAATCCCATACCTCATACAAATACAAGGACACCCCGATTCTAATTCCAAAAGACTACCTCACACAATTATTTATATTATCAAATCCTCCAAAATATAAAGACCAACAAAACCCTACTAACTGAGATTATTCACCCCTACCCCAAGTGGAAGATACAGAAGAAGTTCCACTGGATAATCCCACAGAAGTAGATCCGTCATTGATTTTAATGACCCATGAAGATTCAAACTCCTCCACCCAACCCCTCTTTACTCATAACTACCAAATTAAAAACTCCTTGGCTTTACTGATTATGGACAATGGAAAAAAGAAGAATTTGGTGTCTCAAGACCTTTTCAATCACCTTAAACTGATTACTACTCCCCACCCACAACCCTATCAGCTCAAATGGGTCTAGAAGGATGGCCCCTGCCTCTTAGTTTCTCAGCGATGTCTGGTCACTTTTTCCATTGGCCAATTCAAGGATATTTTCCTTTGTGATGTTTACCACTTGGATTTTTCGCATTTTCTTCTATGGATCCCATACGAAACCCAAAGATATGTTATCTATATAGGAAAATCCCGCCAGTACAAACTTATGAAAGAAGGCCACACTTATATCTTAACCGCAACAACTCCCAAACCCCTTGCTACCAAAGAAAAATTCTCAGATGTACATTTAAACCAATGTGTCTCTATCTGTCTGGTGCACCCCATAACACCAAAAAATACCACTCACCTTTTTCCTAAAGTAATGACTCCCCTTCTCCAAGAGTTTCCATATGTGTTTCAATCTTCGGTGGGGCTTCCCCCCTTCCGACACATTAACTATTCCATTCACCTCATCCTTGGATTTTCATTACCTAATGCCTCTACATATCGGTTGGCCCCAAAATAAATAGAGGAAATGGAAAGGCAATTGACAGACCTCATCAAATCTGGCCACATCCAACCATCATCTTCTCTCTAATCTTCTGCTACATTTGTCATCCCCAAATGAGATACTTCAAAAATGCAACTTGTCACCGATTACCGAGCCTCGAAAAAATCCACAGTCGAAACCTGTTACCCCCTTACCCAGATTGATGAGTTACTCGACACCCTCCATGTAGGTAAGTGGTTTACTAAATTGGATTTAATATCCGGCTACCATTAGGTTCAAATGAACCTAGATGATGTTTGGAAAACAGCTTTCAAGACCAAATTTGGTCTTTTTAGGTGGAAAGTTATGCTCTTTGGCCTCACCAATTCGCTAGCCACATTCATGAGGCTCATCAATGACATCTTCAGGTCACATTTGGGTCAATTTCTGGTCATATATTTAGATGCCATTCTAATCTTCAGCCTGACATGGGACACTCACATGCAACATGTCCGACAAGTTCTCAAAATACTCCGAAAACACAAGTTACAAGTCAAAGAGAAGAAGTCATATTTTGGTCAAAGTTTAGTTCCTTATCTTGGCTTTGTCATCAGATCAGAAGGTATTCAACCAGATCCAACCCGCATCCAATCATTGAAGCAGTGGACACTACCTCCTTCATCTACAGATCTCAAAAGATTTATGGGTGGCATCAATTTCTATCGTAAGTTCATTCCCTGTTTTTCATAACTTGCTCGTCCTTTGCATCAACTCTCAAATAGTTCTGGTACATTTATCTGGGCTAAAGAATAAACTAGTCACTTTGCTCAACTCAAAGAAGCCCTCTACTGATCCCCTGTCTTACACCTACCAAAACTCTCCCAACCCTTTGAGATTGAGTTCGATGCCTCACAATATTCCATTGGTGTCTTACTTCAACATGGAGGACACCCCATTGCTTACCACTCTGAAACCCTATCCAAGGCAAAGAAAATTTATAGCACCTATGACAAATAGCTTTATAGTCTGGTTCAATCCCTCAAGCAATAGAGACATTATTTGTTGGGTAAAGAAACAATTTTTCATATAGACCACAACCCTTTGATTTTCATCAACTCTTAGTCGAAGATTCAGGAATAAAGGAACCTTAAATGGGCCTCCTATATTCAACAATTTCACTTGGTCATCAGATATAAGAAATGCACTTCTAATACGATGGTTGATTTGCTAAGCCGACCTCCCACTCTAGCTCTGGAAATTCTAGAAGTGCGTTGTTCTACCTATGACACATGGAAGGATCAATATGCTACTGAACCCGACTTTCAAGAGATCTGGGTGGCACTGCAAACTCCCACAATCATAATTCAGACCCCCTTCCTAGACTACACTATTTGGGATGGATGGCTCTATAAGTTGAATTTGTTATGTGTTCCACACTCAGAGGACTGCCTCTTTCTCATCAGGGAGACACATGTTTCAGCCTATGGGGGCCACTTCAGTACCACAAAGACCATCCAACATCTGCAACGCCATTTCCATCGGCCTTCCATGCAACCTCAAGTTGAAAGATTTATCTAAGCCTGTGCATTATGCTCACAATACAAGTTGTCCAATCAGAAGCATGGGTCATATCGACCACTGCCTCTTCCTTCCCGACCTTGGGATTCAATATCAATGGAATTCCTCAGTGGACTTCTGACAACCCAAAATAAACATGATGCATTCTGGGTAGTGGTATTCCGCTTCAACAAAATGGCATTTTTCATCCCATGTACAAAGACTACTACAATAGTACAAACATTAGAATTCTACTTCCAACATGTCTTGCCCCATTTTGGCCTCCCAAAAACTATCATCTCAGATAGATATTCTCGCTTCCTCAACACATTTTGGAAGACAATATGGGTGCTATTGGGGTGCCACATCAAGTATTCTACTGCATTCCACCCTCAAACGAATGGCCAAATCGAGGTTGTCAATAGGGTCTTGTTTCATGCTCTTTGAACTCACTTTGGGTGCAACAAACAATGGGACAATTAATTGCACATTCTACAACATAGCTACAATAGGGAAACACATTCTTCTACAGGGTTTTCACCTTTTGAAGTCTGCTTGGGGTTCCAACTAGCATCTCCAACCAAACTCCCACTCACTTGGGCTCCTCAAGGTACCTTCCATCAACAATAGGAACAACTCTTAGCACAACGGTTTCTCCAAAAAATTGCACAACACCACACTGCAGTAACAGAAACACTTAAAGACGCTCAAGAGCATGCCAAGCAGTGCCATGACAAACAAAGGACCTTCATGTCCTTTAAAATGGGGGATCAAGTCTGGTTACACTTGGATAAGAAGAGCTTCAATGGCCACCATCACAAGCTTCTGCTAATAAGATATGGCTTGTATACCATCCTCAACAAGATTGGATAAAATGATTATAGGTTGGATGTTCCACCACAACTGGGAATCCAAAATGTTATTAACGTAAATCACTTGAATTTGTTTGAGCCTCCCCTCTTGGAGGAACCAGTCACTATTACTCATCTAGTAGACAACATTCTATATTTCCAACTCCCATTGGCCAAAGACACTCTACTAGACACTGGAACCCACTCTACAAGGCATCGCGCATACACTTCGTATCTAGTGGCCAGTCAAGGACAAAATCTATCTCAGGCAAAGTAGATCATAGTTGAAGTATTGCATAACAAGTTTCCTCACCTTCTCATGGAAGTCGAGATGCTTCCATATTTAAACAAGGAGGAATTGGGCCAAGGAGGCCACATAGGGGAACGCCCACCTAGGGCACACACTTCAGCCAACTAGGCTCGAACCACTTCACATTTTTTATGCTATTTAAATATGAATATGTGAATAAATGTTTCCCTCAGTATATAAGGTGAACCGGGACTCAAATAAAACATTTTTCTCTTTTCCTGAAGTGATTTTCTCACTTGTTCTTTGTTGTCTGAGTTTTACTTCACGTTTTTGTTGCATTTTCATTTTTGGCGCATTTTCAGAGTTATCCAGTGCGCCTTTCTTCATGGATGCATCATGGATTCTCCATTTGACATTCTTCAACACATGATATAAATATGAGTCCATTATCTAGCCAATCTCTCATAGGGCATCTCCATTTTTGCAAGTTTTCTGAAGCAAACAAGAGAGCGCACCAACCTAGGTTTTGCGCCTTTGCTAGTTTTCTCATTGCCAGGATGAAGTAAGTGTGCCCTCCTCTATGGCTGCACTAAGATTCTCCTTTTGATTCTCGGGACTCGCACTCAGATAGCCCCCTCTTCTTGGCTACTCCCAGATCATCCTGGCACTAGATCTCCTTCGTGGGGCTACCCAAACTAATGATGTGCCCCTTCTGAGAGTTGCACCTGTTAAGCCCTAATATTGCCTCATTACCCCTTAATTGGGGCATATTAGATTAGTAATGCTATTTTATTTATGTCGGCTCTAGGCCATTAGTTTTAATTTAGATTAGTAATGTTATTTTAATTATGTCGGCTTTAGGCCATTA
>ML794979.1:378114-392150 GCA_009831015.1 Picea engelmannii | reverse complement strand
TCAACAAATTCAAATTAACACTAATTAATGGGACAAAATGAAATTAATACTAATGAAATTAACCAAAGATTTATATAATAGGTCATACATAAATAATTTGTGTACCTTGACGATATATAATATATTCCAACTTCCATAGGCGAGGTGTCATTCTTCATGGTTTTTTTCCGTTTTCTTCTTTACCATTGAACTTTTCTTTGTCTGTAGTTCGATAACTATGGTTCTTAGGCAGAAAGTGCCTATACTCATCAAACACTTCCTTTGCTAAACTCATTGAACGACAAGATTTTATCCTAGGACCACAAGCTGGGCATGCAAATTTACCCTTTGTTTGAAGACCTACAAGATATATGAATAATGTAGCATTAAATTAGAGTTACAATTAAAAATAATGCATGATTTTTTCAAAAATGATATATAATATTAAATCACAAAAATAAAGTAACATTAATATACCACAAAAATGTGTTAACCCGAGAGCATCATGAATTGTCCATGATAGTATTCCATGGAATTAAAATCGTCTTTGCCCTATTGGTCTAGAGATGTCATACATAGTGACGCCAACCTGTAACTTCAACAACTCATCGATGAGAGGCTCAATATATACGTTCATATCTTTAACCTGGTACCTACCTGATTGGTTCAACCTAACACATGATTAATTATACTTATCTAGATGTCGTGATATATAAAAGAAATAATTACCATGCACGAAACAAAGAAATGAAATATTTTTTCATGCTTTAAAGAAAATAAAAGATAATTAAATACCTGGAACAATCATTGCCAACATTTTGTTCTCTCTCATGATCGACATCCAAGAAGGAAGGTTATTGTTTATAACAAAAACAGGCCACAATGAGTACGTAGAACGAAGCTCTCCAAATGGATTGACACCATCAGCTGCCAACGAAAGTCTAACATTACGAGGTTCTTCTTTAAAAATTGGCCACTTTTCTTTGATGTAGTTCAATGCAGAACCATATGCAAGCATTCGAAGAACATCATCTCGAATTATATTCTTTGCATGGAAATCCATAAACTGTGCTATACTTTGGCACCTGAACAACTGCTGAAAAGGTGGAATTATCATAATATAACGAAGAACTTTGCGAGACACCTTATTTGATGCTTTATCGGTTTGATATCTACTTATTTGACATTGTGGGCATTAATTTTCTAATGCATATTGTCCATAATATATGATATTATCATTAGGACATGCATCAATACCCTGATAGTCCATTCTAATTTCTTTCATAATCATCGATATTTCTCGATATGTGCGTGGAAAAATATTTGACATCGGTAATAGAACATCACCTAACAATCTACAAAATTCTAAACAATAAGTCAATGTAAACAATATTGATCATCAATATAGCATCCAATATACTAATTTACAAATTAGAAAACAATAGCACTATAGGAATAAATTGAACCTTTTAAGTATTTGTGAACATGCAAGCATAGATAATTAACAAATTAAATACCTTAGTATCTGTGTGAGACATGTGTTTGATAAACCATTCAAAACCTTCAAGTTCACCAACAACAATATAGCAGACAAAAGATTTATTGTTGAGCCTTCATAAAGAGGTTGACGTGACTTCTCGAGTAGAGGATCAACATCATGACTATCATCCTGGTTGTCCTCATCCATTGGAGCAAACGTGTCTTGGATAAATCTATGTATCTCATCTTCCTGATTTGAATCATTAACATTATCTCCATCCATATCATCATTAATAAATTGATCAACAGATTCAATATTATGATCTTGAAGTTCATCTCCATGTAAAGTAGTATTTCTGCTAGTACTTGACAAATAACTCTCTGGAGGTCGACACTTTGGGGGCATCGTCTATATATTTAAAAAATAACATAGAAAAGTTAGTGTGTATAGAAAATATAAAATCCCGATAAGAAATATTACTAAAATTCATGACATACTGATTATTACAGAGAATACATTAAATATTGAATCCTCTTACCAAGGGACGATATCCATCACCCCCTTCAGTGTGCCCCTTCTCCCTACAATGTTTTTGGGTTGTTGTTATTAAAAGTCTTCTATTTTGCAAGCCTCTGCAATCATAGCAAGGGAAATAACATTTTCCATCCCCCCTTGCCTCTAATGCTACTCTTAACCAAGCAAGCTTCCAGTCCTTTTCGTTCAATGTGACAAATCCTTGTCCTAACAAGTAATTGTATTACCTACACCATACCAAACATTAAGTTGTCAATTTTTTATATTTTGGCTACTCCTTTCGATTATGATATGTTTATTTATAGGTACCTACATATTTATAATAAGGTCAACATATTTATAATAAGGTGATCATATGTGTAGAGGATCAACATCATAATGACATAGATAACATCTTTATAATAAGGTCATATGTGTACAAATGTTTTCTTTATATAATAACGACATATACACCTAACATAAGTTTAGGGTTAGTGTTTATGTATCTTATTAGTCATTGCTAAAGTAGGGAATATAACAATCAATTACTATCATTTCACCGATTAGGGTTGAGTTTCAAGAGCAGTTCCATATCTTTATTAATGAAAAGAGAGAGAGATTATAGCTACAATTGAAGGGAAAAGGGTATGTGGATTCCATAAACCTAGAATATTATGGAATCCACATACCCTTTTCCATAGAATATACTAACTATATCCAAAAACCAAAGACATGAAATATGGTATAACTACACATATTATATAAATATATTATCAAGGAAAAAATAAGTTAAATGCAATTTGGAAATTTGAAAAAAAAATTACAAGTTAAATGAGTACATAAATAAAAAATAACATACTAACCTTGCAAGTTCAAAATCTGAGCTATGTAGATCAAGAATTGGATTTGTTCAACCGGTGGGTGATAGAAAAAATAAACAGCTCAAACAAAATCCAAGAACAGTGTCGCAACTATAGCAATTGTGTCGCAAAGTCTCTTAAAGTCACGTATATATAGATAAAACAGTCAACTAGCCGTTAACGCCGACCAATGAGATAGACAAAAATTTCTTCGCTATTGCCACGAAATTTTGTTGCTATAGCGATGAAAATACTGACTAAGTTAAATTAAGATTTCCATCGATATTGCGACAAACTTTCGTGGCAATAGAGACGAAAATCCCACCTTGTTTAAAAAAATATGAAACTAGTGGAAGTGTGGAACATTTTCATGGAATAATCCGCCCATATGTAGTAGTGACATTTTCGAGTGGACACTCCACCCATCATCGGAGACTCTTGAAGCAAATATATTTGAGAAGAGTTTTGTAGAGAAGCTTTTAAAGGAGTAAAAATAAAAATGTTTAGGTTAAGAGGTGAAAAAGTAGGAAAAAAACATCTATTATAAGTAAGTGTAACAATATATTTGTTCTAAATTAATGCCAAAATGTTCTAAGGATGAAACAAAATAATGATTAATTGAAGGCTACCTTGGATAATAATTAATTTTTTGAATAATAATTAAAATTATTATCAAAAGAAATTAAGAAAGGAATTGAAATTAGAATGATGAGAGGATTAAGAAGGACTAATTAATTATTAATAAACTAAGTATATTAAGCCTAAAATAGTGAAAAAATGGGGGGGAGGGGAACATAGAACAAAGTGTTAATCATATAGGAGTGATAAGAAATTTAGAAAGGAGGATTAGAGGAGTGGTTAAGGAAAATAATAAAACGAGGAAAGGGGGGAATAAGGGGGAACCAAAGGAGAAACAAAACAAATTAGGTTTGATGACTAAGGAGATAAATGATGGGTTGTTTTTATACTCATCATCTCTATTAAAATTATTATGTTTTTTTTCAATTTCCAAGGTTTCATGAATGACACTAGATGAGTAATAGGGTGTTGAGGCTAGGATTTTGGTTTGGTCAAAACAAATTAATTTTTTAGATTTGAAAGAGTGTTCAACAAGAGATGATTTAGAGATGCAATTTTGGGTAGTATGGGCAATGTCTATTAGTCTAGCCAATGCATGATTTTCCATAGAAGCAAGGAATATGGTAAACTCTTGGACCAAGAATTGGAACAAATTTATCCTTAGCTTATCTAAAATATTAGTTTAGGGTTTTAAAGGTTTTGCAAATGGTTTTGATACTCTATTTATCCATAATTTTGGAAATAAGATGCCTTGGATGTAAGGAAGAAAGATGGGAGCTAGAGGGGGAAGAAAAGGAAGAGCTGTTTTGAAGGCTTTGGTTATTTGAGAGCATGGTTGAAGAACGGGAAGGCTCAAATCAGTGACAATTTCTCAAATAATTAAATAGGAAATCGGGGTCCCATTGGACTATTTAAAGGTAGTAAGTTGGAATTGAAGAGGTTATCCATGGAGAAGAGGTATGGGGTTGGCGCATAGTAGAAGGGAAAGATATTTTTATTCATGTAGAAACACATGAGCACGATGGTTGCAAGGTTCAAGATTTAGAGGGGTAAAAGAAAGCTTCAGTTTGGAACAAAGGAAATGAGACATGCAAAGGACATGGGGGAGTTATAGTGTTAATAAATGAAAAATGGGGTGGTGTTGTAAAAGTGGTAAAAGAAGACCCCAAAAAATAATATATCTGGCTGTAAATAACTTAGAAGGAGGTTACTATCAGGTTGGTTGGTTGTTAGTTTTCCCCAAAAAACTCAAAGATCCATAAAAGAAGCAATTTCGACAACAAAGACTTGTATGCCTCATTGAAAAGAGATATTGCTCTTTTCATCCACTCGGGAAAAGTAATGTTAATGGGTGATTTTAATGCAAGGAAAACTAACAACCAATCTCTCTAGTTGAGAAATGAATAAATAGGGGAAACCAATCCTTTATGGTTGGAAGAGAGTGAAGATCAACCATGGGCAAGAGTTTCACAAGATGGAAATGGGGGCGTGACACACTTTGGGGAAGAATTATTGGGGATTTGTAGTTTGTTTGGAATGGTTATTTGAAATGGTATGAGAGGGTGGCCAACCTCGGGAGTTATCACATGCAAAACTTACAATGGTCAAAGTGTGGTAGATTACTTAATCTTCTCTCAAAGTTTTACTTCTAGAGAGTTGAAGTTTGATATAGGGGATTGTCTTATTGAAATGAAATCTGATTATGCCCCCCTATTGGTTAAGCTAGAATTTCCTTCTAGTCCACACAATAATCAAATCCTTGGTATTCAAAATAAAAAACTTTCCAAAGAAAAAATCTTCATAAATTAGGAAAATAGGGAAAGGTTTAGTGCTTCTCTTAAGCAGCAATTTCAGGTTATAAAGTACAACACAAAAGATATGACAACCAATGAGATGAGTGGTCATGTTCATAGTAGTTTTTTTATCCCAATAATCCACAAGGACTTAAGTTCAAGTAAAAGGTTTCATCCCAAGAAGATGACTACAAGTGAATAATGCAAGGCAACCAAGAGATCTCTAAAAGAGAGAAATTTGGGCAAAGGACACAAGAAGAAATATGAAAGATTAGTACAATAAAAAAATGAAAAGTATGTAAATGAAAGAAGATATGAGTCAATCTCTCTTGAAAAACACAACCCCAAAGGATTTTGGAGAGAGATACAATGAAGGAGAAAGCATACTAAAAACAATATTACAGATGTCCAATGGTTAGAATATGTGAGGCTCCTTTATCAGCGGGTACATGAGAAAGATACTCCTCCCAAAGTGAAAGCATCAGTGGAACTATTCATAGTGGATGATATCAAGAAAGGAATAAGAAAGTTAGCATGCAGAAAAGCATAGGACATAGATGGTCTTCAAGATGAATTTTTAAAGCAGGGGGGTTGAGCTCCTTGCACCTCACATAAAATAAATTTTCAATGGGGTCATCCAGAACGGATTTCCGAGAGAATGGACCACCAATGTGGTCATTCCTCTCTTTAATAATGGATATATCAATAACCCTTCCAATTACCGCACTATTATGGTCAACCCCCTCATGGGAAAGCTTTTTGGGATCACGATAGAGCAAAGAATCAATAGTTGGGCAGAAGATGAGGGGAAAAGGGAAAAAGGTTAGATGGGTTTTAGACCTAGTTATTCTACCATTGATCATTGTGTCTCCTATTGGAACTACTACATTAATAAATGGATCTTAAAATCTCATAAAATTCCCATTCTATAATGTGCCAACCTTTTTATCTCAATCAAAATCAATAAAATATCAGATTATAGAAGATTCAATTTATTGTCTTTACCTTCAACATAATATTTTGGGAAAATACAAATTGTATCTATCTTGGGTATCATTCCAAGGATTGCATCTCTAAAATCTTGGATACCATCTCCAACAATTCCGATCTCCTCTCCCTCTTATTGGGCATAGAAGGGGCCAACTGAAATGGAATACACAAGATTTCTTGAATAACGATATCATAACCTGACATCAAATATATTTGTGAATTGAATAAAGGAGAATAATATAATATGAAACAATGCAAATGATTTACCTGACACTTAATGACAATGGTCTATCATAAAGAGCCAGGTGGCATTTATTCAAATAATTCAGTTGTTATCATAGAAAACAAATCCATGAGTTTGGAAGTACTAGAGTGTACTATTGAGTTTCAAATTCAAAATTTGAATTCCAATTACAGCGAATGAAAGTTGAAAGAAAAATTTATACCAAATGAGGTGGTCGAATTCACTTCCATAAATCCCCATTCTTAGAAATCGAGGCGAATGAAAGTATGAAGTAGAATTTATAAGAAATGGGGAGGACGAAATATCTTCCAAAAATCTCCAGATCAGGGGAGAATTACACGTTCCCAATAAATAAATAAAACCCTTTGCAAGAATTGCAAATTTGGAAAACACAATTCACATATGGTAATTAACAATCACACAACAAAGGGATTTCACTTCATTCACCCAAACGTTGGGCTACATCCACCAAGCATAGGCATCGGTTGTCTTATTATTTAGATCATGGAGATTACAACAGACTAGCAAGTTCTCACTCTATCTCTCTCTTTGCCTCTACGAGCTTACATGTATTTATATACATTTACAAGAAACTGAATATTAAATGCAATCCCTATCCATATTCTAACTTGGTCTATTTAGTTGCAACCAACACAGAACAATAGGATCCAAATCCATCCTTGGAGGAATTTTTTTTCACCAAATCCCAACAATATCCACTTTGACAACAATTAACCTGATACCTTTCTCCTTCCTTTTTTTCATCACCTTTTCTGCAAGCCAAGAGAAGCCAAGCACCACTACAACTTCTCTAATAAAACTGGTTCCATGATCTCTCCTATGTGACTTTAACGAGTTTGGATTTCTTGAGGGGTCACTCCATCTCCAACATGTCTTCCACAACTGTGTTGTGAGATATATTCAGTGATAGATCTCCTTCTATCCAAAACACCTTTAAAATATATATTACAATTATAATAGACCATCTCAGTGTAACCATTATAGGTGACATTTGTGACTCTCAAATGTTGGAGCACCCATTTCACTGCAACACCTAAATCTTTCATGTATCTAAAAACATCATTAGCATGTGAAACATCTGGTCTTAACCATTTCATCACATACAACAAACCTCCTACTGAACTTACACAAGACATAACCTTTTCTTTTTTATAGATAGGACCTATGCTTGAAGAAAACTTATAATGGAAAGAAAGAGGGATAAAGACTGGTTTTACAATGTTCATACTGAACTCCAATCACAACTTACCATTACCATCTATGTATACTTCCATGCCCATAATTTGTTTTGCTTCTCCTTGATCCCTCATCTGAATTGTACTGTCCACCTGAGTCATTTTATTACTAATTTTATTCATGCTTCGGCTTGCATCGAGCATATCATCAACAAATAACATCAATATTGTGAATGTACTATAAATAGTATATTCATTCCAACCCTTTGAAAAATTATGACTCACTATGAAGGATTCAAACATCTTGTATATTTTCCTCGGTACCAATAGGCCATACAATGAAGTATCTAGCATGCAAAAAAATTTACCGTTGCGATCTTGAATCAACCCTTTTGGTTGTTCCATACATACTATATATCTGTCAATGATGACTTTGTGAGAAGTAGGATCCCACACACAACATCCCTTTATACCACCATCATGACTTGAAGAGATATAAAACAAGCAGGAACTCAGAAACAAATATTTTAAGTGTGGAAATGATTTGCCACTTACGAGTACCTACAATTCTTTCTTGTTCTTATGACCTAGATTCTTCTACCATAAACAAGAAGATACATCTGTCACTTCATATGCTACTTCAGTACTCCCTTCCAGCTTATAAAGGTTATCAACCCTTTTTGCCTTCATCACTACTAAACTACCTTTCGACAATGTGAGTGTTTTACCTTGACCTGTATACTTATATCCACAATAATCTAACACTCCCAATGAAATCAAATTTGATTTAAGCTCAGGTACATATCTAACATTTGTTAATTCCCTAACAATACCATCAAACATTCTGAATCTAATATTGCCAACCCCAATAGTTTTACAGGGAATACCATTTCCCATAAATACTACACCCTCATCAACATATTGGTAAGAAATGAACCAATTTCTAATGTGAGCACATGTGGTGGGAGACACCGAAATCTAACTACCATTCTTATTGATATTGTAAATTAGTAGAAACGGATAATACTTGATCAGTCATACCTGAATTTGTTACAACCAAATTTTCTTCCTTTGTAGAGTTTTCCTCAGATTCATTTCTTTTCCAGCAATATTTATTGAGATGTCCTGTTTTTCCACAGTACCAACATTTTTCTTTACCCTTTCTATGTCTTGACCTAGATCAAGAAAAAATTCTCTCATTTTTCTCTTTAGTTCGACCTCTGACCAACATCGCCTCTGAAGTTGATGTTTCTTCACTAGATTTTCTCCTCATCTCCTCAGCCAACAAATCTCCCACAACATAGTCATAATCTAAAACATCTATTGAGCTAAAGCTAATAGAGGTGATTAGATTATCCCAAGACTCAAGAAATGAACACAATAGTGTAATAGCCTTATCCTCATATTTGAATTTATCTTCCACACTAGTCAATTGAAATATAAGGGTATTAAAGGTATTTAAATGGTCAACAACTTTTGTGCCTTCTTTCATCCACAAACTGTACAAATGTCTCTTCAAGTAGATTTTGCTCGTCAAGGATTTCGTCATATATAGACTTTCCAACTTGCTCCATAAACCTGATGTTGTATCCTCTCCTACGATATTAAACAGAACATCATCCGCCATACATAAACAAATGATACTAAGAGCTTTTGCATCGAGATCTTCCCATTCCTCATTTGTCATGGTTGTTGGCTCCTTTGACTTGCCTTCCAATGCTTTTTGCAACCCTTGTTATACCAGTAAATCCCTCATCTTGAGCTTCTAGAGCTCAAAGTTACTTTTACCACTGAACTTTTCAACTTCAAACTTCGAACTCTGCATCTTAGCCATTAGCACAAAATCTCCTAATGCCCAAACCATTGCTTATAAAGTGAGCTTCATATTATAAGAGATATATTATAATTCAAAAAATGGAACTTTAAAGTATGGTTCAAAAATTAAACCAAAAAAGGTTCGAGCCAAAAGNATATATATATATATATATATATATATATATATATATATATATATATATATATATAAACCTTTTAATATTTAAACATGACCTTTTAAAAAATCATGCGAATTAATTTAAAGAGATCGTAACTTTTGATTTAAAGGAAGTCGCTGCACCTCATGCTACCATTGGAGTGTGGCGATCTTAAAAGGGTCTCCACACCTCCCGATACACTTGGAGTGCGGCTTTCTTGAAAAATCTACGCAGCGTCCCTCAACCCTAAACCGCGACGATTTCAATGTTTTTGCACTAGGGTAAGTCTGGGTAATAAGACGTCACACCCTTCGAGAGGAGGGACCTATGATGATGTTGAACTCGACGCACCTCACACAAATTTCACTCTTGTGGCTCCTCTGAGAATTTGACACTCCTCCAACTAGCTTTGATACCACTTGTTAGAATTGCAAATGCGGAAAACACAACTCACATATGATAATTAACAATCACACAACACAGGGATTTCATGTGGTTCACCCAAAATTTGGGCTACATCCACCAAGAATTAGCATCAATTGTCTTATTCAAATCATGGAGATTACATCAGACTAGCAAGTTCTGACTCTGTCTCTCTCTTTGCCTCTATGGGCTTACATGTATTTATATACATTTACAAGAAACTGATTATTTAATGTAATCCCTATCCATATTCTAACTTGGTCTATTTAGTTGCAACCAATGCAGAATAATAGGATCCAAATCCATCCTTGGAGGAATTGGTTGTCACCAAATCCCAACACCCTTGCTAGTCCCTTGCTAATTTATTTGTGTTTAGGGCGAACAATGAGTTCTCATGTACAGTGAGTTCTCATGTGATGGATTTCTATTTACTGTTGATGTGTTAGTTTTTCTCTATAAATTATAAATGAAGTTAATTTTAATGGTGTGAAGTTTTATTTAATGTAAATTCTCTAAATTTTACTTATGTATTCATTCCTCTTGGTCATTAACAAATCCCAACAACTATAACTATAGATACACACTATTAGTTTATCTCTAAGTCATTAAAAAATCCCAACAAATATAGAATAGTGTACACACTATTAGTTTATCTATAAAATGTAAGATTAATGGATCAATGGCAAAGAGTTTTCAATTATGAATTTTGTTGTTTAATTCCTTGTTAGAGAGAAGGAAAACGTCACTATTGTTTTCTATGGCTTCCTCAGGATATCCTCTAGTTTTACAGAGATTAATTTATTGCCTATAGCCTATTGAGAGCCCACACACAACCCATCAACTAATAAAATTCATTCCACAGGCTTAGCCAATGCGTTGTTCTTCATGGTTGCATCATGGTTGCTCCGTTTGACATGCTTCCACACCTAAGAGCAAGTTGAGTCTATTAGATATCCAATCTCTCAGAGGGAATCTCCATTTTTGCAAGTTTTCTGAAGAAAACAAGAGGGTGCACCAACCTGGGTTTTGTGCCCTTGTTGGTTTTCTGATTATCGGGATGAAGTAAGTGTGCCCTCCTCTATCGTTGCACTGAGATTCTCATTTTGATTCTTGGGACTCACAATGAGATAGCCCCCTCTTCTTGGCTACTCTCAGATCATCTCAACACTAGATCTCCATCGCAAGGCTACCCAAACTAATGATGTGCCCCTGCTCAGAGTTGCGCCCCTCTTGATTTTTTGGTCAAATGTCGGACAATGGCTTGTTTGGTCACCTCCCCCATTAGATCTCCTTCCTCGGTAGATCAAACATGCCCTTGGTGTCCCTTTTTCTCCATTTCCACCATTGCCATCATTCTGGATCCATATGTAGGACACCATAAATAATCTTGGCTAAATCATCAGTAATTCCATGAGCGTGGGATCAGACCCATTAAATTTGTTCACCTCAATTTTGGGAGGGAAAGGGTCTCGAGAAAAGTGGGTTGTATGAGGACCTTGGTAATGGGAAGAGTCATGCAGGTCATCCTAATAAGAGGGTTATTCAGAAGAGGAAAGGTTCTAAGAACGGACCATGAAGTGTTCGAAGGTGGATTTGAGGTCTTTGATGTAGGAACATTGTTCCTTGAGGATATCAATAGACGAATTGATCGAAGTAAGGTTGGAACTGATATTCTTGATGTCTTCCTGGTTCTGGTGGGTTTCCGCAATCAAGGTATTGATTTCTTGAGCTCTTGTGGTAGCCATTTGGAAAAATGGGCAGGAAAATGGCATTGGGGATACAGAAGGGGTCTGTAGGGGTGGATGGGACCACTGAGAAGAAGGGCGTCAAATGATATGTACCACTGTGATTAGAAGAAGAGGAGAATCCAATGGGATAGGGGATAAAGAAGGCTCAGGTCCACAAAAACAATTGTGTTAAAAATGATAGGTATCGCTAGAATCAGGGAGAAGAGAGAAACCCAGTGGGATAGGTCCCAAATAAGTGTGTCGGCAGGATCACTATACTTGGTTTTTCTTTTTTTACTTCGACCTAAATAATACTACAATGACGAAATGGCCAAACGCTTAATAGGAAGAAATGTGTAGTGATTTTTCAACCATAATATGTTGGATTACTGAGAGGGGGGGTGAATCAGTAATAGAGCAATTTAATCCCTTTTTAACCATATAATCCAAGTGTTATATCAATGAAGCATTATCATCCAATAACTACAGAGTAAATAAGCAATGAACAAATGAACAATCATACACATACACAGTACACCAGTGTTTTACGTGGAAACCTAAATCGGGAGAAAACCACCGAATGTTTTTTCTTATATGTCTTGAAGAATTACATTCATTGGAAGCATCAACATCCTTTGTTTTCCAGCTACAACTGGAAGGAGGCTCCAAGATCCTAGTTTCTCAGGCTACAACCTAAGGGAAGCTCCAACTCCCCAATTCTCTAGATACAACCAGAAGGATCCTACAACCCCCTATGTTCTATGGCTACAACCGAAAGGTGGCTACAACCACCTGTCCTTGCCCCGTCCTGCTACCCTGAAGTAGAAGTAGAATGATGGAACCATTGTCACACTATCACTATGAGATATACCGCTGTAAACCTGTACCAATAAATCTGAGCCATGCATCAACCATGCATCAACCTGTACCTCAACCTATAATCAAACTATACCATAAACAAGTGCATCAACCATGCACCAACCTGTAATCAACTTGTACTATAAACAAGTGCATCAACCATGCACCAACCTGTAATCAACTTGTAACATAAAAAAGTGCATCCAACCATGTACCAAGTATGTACCAATCATGTGTCAACTACTCATCAACTATGACTCATCAATATGTACCAACATCATCAACTATACACCTCATGTATGTGCCAACTCATCAACTACTTGTCTCAACCATGTACTCAACATGTACCTCAACCAAAACCCCTCATCATTTTCATCATACAAATCTGATTTGTAGCTCTGTAACGACCTGGTGTATATGATCACATTCTTGCAAACCTTCCTTAACTTTAACAACAAGAGACTAACATTTTCATCAAACGTTTCTTTAGTCTCACAAGACTAGTTTTGGATTAGTCAACAACCCTGACTTGAAGTAATAATAACTTTGAACCTGTAATGTATACAGATCTAAAACTGATAAACAATGTTATTTAGTGTGTTTTATGCAATTAATCCAAGTTTCACTACTTGGAACCTCTCATAAAAGGAGTTATAGAAAAAATGGCATACCTTGTTGAATTCTGTCTTATTCTAGAGAGCGACCTTGTAGAGCGTGCCCCAAACAAAATATTTGTTGAATTGATATAACACTATTTCAAAACATACTAAAAATTGTACCCTAACCAACACATTTTGTCTCACTGAATTTGGATCTATTATGAAGAAGTTATGACGTTTTTACCCGAAACACTTAATTTTGACTAGTTTCAGGACTCGCCACAAACCCTCTTTTCCATAGAGTGTAACTCCCAAAATACAGTGACCCACAATCTGAATGTTTTACCACAGATAATTGGATATGTTTTCTCACTTGCATAGAAATTTCACAGTCTGAATCATTATAGAAAAAAAGTTATAGCGAAAATGGTGAGGTGACCTGTAAATAACATACCTTAGAAAGCACCATCAAAAGAATTTATCCTTCCTTGCATTTCGGCCTTATTTTCTTCACCTTCACTTAGAATTTCGGTTTAAATATCCTTGGTTACCTCATACACATATATATTCAATATTCTCAAGTGTGATTCAAATGAGAGAGCCTTGCCTCTTATTTATACTCTCCAAGTAGCTTCCTTAAAAACATCTTCTAGGTCACTTAGCCCACTTTCCTTATTTAAGGGTTGGGTCCACTTCTAATTTCTCCATTAAATTTATTATTGAAATAATTTATTTTGTATTCACTTGAATTATAATACACTCATCACTTCACTTTATTATTTACCTTTTAAAATCTCTTAAACCACTTTGACTACTTTGACC
>ML794979.1:314909-340873 GCA_009831015.1 Picea engelmannii | reverse complement strand
TTAGTACTGGCGAAAGCGCCATGCCTTCTTATGTACCTTATGGATCACAAATCCCATAGAATCCGTACTTTCCATTTCCTGGTCCTCCACAACCTATGGCTCCCCCACATCCTCACGTTGGGGTGAATTTTGTTCAACCCTCTCCCGTTCAGCAATATCAAAATTTCGAACAGCTGAATATGGCAAATCCAACCCATCCGTCGAATAATGCCAAAAAGAAAGGAAGAAACAGGAACAATAACAACCCAGGCCAAGGCGAGAACCAACCCCAACAAAACCAACCTACCAAGGGCAACTAGAACCAAGGGAATCATAACCCCCAAGGGGTAATAACAACAAGCGTCAAGGGAGAAATAACAATACTATCAAAACCTATTTCCCTTGTGCCCTTTGCGGTGAGTTCGGCCATTATACTCATCCTTTCCCTCAAATCGCTGATTTCAAATGGCTAAAAGACTCAGGCAGTCTACCACATCCTCCAGCACCACCTGCCCCTCAACAGGCCCCACAACAATACGTGCAACAACCCCCCCCAGTCGTACTGCAGAATCCCATTCCACACCAAGGTGTGATAAACACCCAACATGACACGCAACCTACCCCACCTTAGTTGGGATAGTACCTCAACCCAAACAATCTCTCAGATCATACTATCCTCCTCACCAGTGAGGAATAAATCCTTCTGCAAACACGTAATCTTCAATATCGTACACCCGCTGAGTCTCCTCCCATTCCCCCAGAAACAACCCCAACACCGACGGGAACCCCATTGGTAATCCCTCTCCCTAACGCCGAAACACCTCTTTGCATCCCTCGCATCCCATTGCGCAAGAATGTCCACAACGCCCAAGCTAGGGCGGCTCATAATTACAGTTTGGTTGACAACTTAGCACAATCCCCAGCTACCATGTCACTCTTAGAAGTCCTTCAAACTTGTCCCACTCAACAGAAATCATTACTTTCCACCTTGGGGGTAGTCGACCCCACGGACACTCAACTCATCACATTTTATCTCGACAGTAGAGAACCTCGCCTTCCCACTCTGATCACTTTTCAAATCCCAGTAAAAATTCAGAACATTATAGCTCATCAGTGCATCATCGATGAAGGTGCATCCACATGCATTATGTCCAAATCTATATGGCAGAAACTTGGTTCCCCCGAACTCATACCATCTGCCATTACCTTACGAGCTTATGACGAACGACCATCATCTCCTGAAGGGATCTTCCAAAATGTCCCCATAGAACTCAGGGGCAAGACTATTCTCATCAACATTGAAGTTATCGATGCCCCACTTGATTATAATAACCTATTCAGTCATAGCTACATGTACGCTATGAAGGCAATTGCCTCTTCTTTCTTTCGAACGATGATGTTCCCCCACAATGGGAAGATCATTACCATTGACCAAGTCTCACATTACAAGCCTAACCCTTCTACCAACATCGATAAAATTATTCCTCTCATCCACACGAGTCATGATGCATACCCACTCATTGAAATGGGTCCCAGAATTTTCAAAGACCTATCATTGTTAGGAACTTACCATGGTGCACCACCACTCCTTCATCCTTCCAATCAAGTATGCATCGTATCATCCAACAGAACTGACATAGAGGATACCCTTCCTCCTAGGGAGGCTTCTATCATATCTGGCATCCCACTAGTCACAGAGCTCCCCCCTCACGAGCCTCTTGCAAACTTGTCAACCCCACCAGTCCACGATTTCACCTCTCCCCAAGGCCATATTCCAGTTTGGGAGACAGTTCCCTAAACCATTACTCAAATCCCCTTCTTCTACCCTCCACCTAGCGTACAAGATTTCCAAGTAGCAGCAACCCTTACCCTCCCTAATATGGTGTTAGCAATTCCAGTTTGGTATTTACATCCACCAAAGATGGTCCCTCGACCATCCCTTCCCCCCCAAATGGAAGGAATCCCAATGATGATTCCCATACTCACTCCCACCATACCCCCTACACCCCCACTCACTACCCTCCCTGCCACAGCTGGGGAAAGGAGAAAGAAGAAGGAGCCCACAGCCCCACTTCCCCCACACGTCCAACCCCCTTGCATGCTATGTGAGAAATATGGACACCAAACCAACAACTTCCCATCGCTACTCGAGTTACGGAACCTGATTCCACTCAATCAAACACCGTCCATGCTCGCCACTATAGCAAGTACTGTCGCCACTGCCCCTCACTCAAGTAGTAAAGGGCTGAGAACCAAATTCTCTTTTGTTATATGTTCAAAATATGGATATTATACACACCATTGCCCAGCACTGCCACTCTTCCGACATACATTAGCCGCAGTACGCCAAATATTCCAGAATGAACCCAATCCAGCTACATCATCCATACCGAAAATCACTGACATCCATTATGTCACAACTTTAGTCAATGAACGTATGAGATGCCCTTGCTCTCTATGTGAATCCTTAGATCATTTTACATACCAATGTCCTATGATCATTGAATACAGGCAATGCCAATTGACTCTGATTCAAACCCCTATAGAATCGATAATTGACCTTACCTCGTCGCTAGAGATTCTTCATATCATTTCTCCTGAACCCGAGGCCCTCCCAACGCCTCCATGGTTCTTGGATGACTTATCTGAGGATTCACCCCCAAATCCCCCCAATTCTCCCATTCATTTCCCTACGGAAATTTTATACCCAACTACCACGGGTACTCCTTAGTACATCGATATTTGGTTTATGTCGAGCGAACCATCGCAACCTCATTGCGTCGTTCCCCCTGCTTCTTCATCACCAGGAGACAGCCACACAGCGACAGTCACCGATATCACTCCTTACGACCCCTTGTATTCCCATCAATTCCACTGTGACGAGGGAATACTTGAAGAGTTAAACACCCTCAACTACCCATGGGATGCACTACACCATCGAGCGCTCTTATTCCCAAAGGAAGCCTCCACGCCTCCTAACCAACACCCCATATACGTGGTCGAAACCAAGGATTTTATCCCATCAAGGCATATTGACTGGTTCAACAACCCTATTCCTCCCCCTGATGCTTTTGAAGAAGGAAACATGGCCAACATTTCCCCGACCATCAAAATCGACATTTCCATCAAAAATGGAGTCGTCGAGGAAATCACCATTGGCACCGCTTGCACTCCTCAAGAAATCACCACCTATAAATCCCTCTTCCAAGAATATTGGGATATTTTTGCCTGTTCGTAAATAGAAATGCCTGGCCTTGATCCCTCTATCGTCGAACATCGCATCGACACCTGGCCTGACATTACACCAGTTCGTCAAAAATAGCAACCACTACACCCATCCAAAGAAGCGGCCATCAAAGATGAGATTGACAAATTAAACGCGGCTGGGTTCATCTACCCCATTGCCTATACATCATGGGTTTCCAACCCTGTACCCGTTAATAAAAAACAAAGCACTATCCGCGTCCGCACGGACGTTCGCTATCTCAATCACGCATGTACTAAAGACAACTTTCCAATGCCTTTCATCAATCAAATTATCGATGACTACGCAGGCCATGAGGCTCTATCCTTCATGGACGTCTTCTCTGGTTATAATCAAATCCAAATTCACCCAGCCGATCAATACAAAACCACATTCACTACCCCTTGGGGTACTTTTTCATATCGTGTCATGCCTTTTGGCTTAAAGAATGCTGGCACAACTTTCCAATGGGCTATGACATACATTTTTCATGACCTGGCTCATATCATCCTTGCATACTTGGATGACCTCACCGCTTGATCCAAGAAACACACCCAACATCTTGATGATTTACGGATCATCTTCCAATGGTGTCGTCAGTACAACATCCGCTTGAACCCCCTCAAGTGAGTGTTCTGCGTCACTGCAGGGCGCCTCCTCAGATTCATCATTTCCCAAAGCGGTATTACCATGGACCCCCTCAAATTCCAAGCCATCACAGAAATTCCACCTCCCTAGAATTTACATCAACTCCAGAGCCAACAAGGAAAAGCTAACTTTCTACGATGATTTGTCCTAGACTACACCACTCGCGCACACGGTTTCCTTCGCTTACTACACCACGACATCCCATTTCATTGGGATGAACATGCCCAAAAATAATTTGATGATCTTAAAATGGTGCTATCTAACGCCCCTTTCATTAGTTCACCCAACTATAATCACGACTATATCCTCTACATATCAACATCAGATGTCTCAGTAGCAGGAGTTCTCATTCAAATCGGTGATGACGATCGTGAGCATGTCATTTACTAAGTTAGTATAAACCTCTTAGGGCCAGCCTTGAAGTATAAACACAAATAGAAAATAGCCCTTGCAGTCATCCTCACAGTCCAGAAACTGTTTCATTACATTCTACTTCGCACAACTAAGGTCATAGCAGATTCCAACCCTGTGCAATACTTGCTCAGCCATCAGAAAATTAATGGAAAATTTGCCCGATGGATCGTTATCCTTCAGGAGTACGATCTTGAGTTCTCAACACCCAAGAGCAAGAAAGCTCTCGTCCTCACCGAACTTATCATGGCCTTCCCCTCTGACACTACTAGTGCCCCCGTCAATATCGACTTCCCCGACGAACATCTCTTTTGCATCACTTCAGATGATCCTTGGTACGGCAACCTCCTCGTCTACCTCCGAACCCAAAAGTTCGGTAACCGCCTCTCACGAGATTATTGTCGTCATATTCTCCATCAGGCCCCCCGCTATCTCCTCATCGGCGATATCTTATATCGGCGAGGGGTTGACACCATAATTCGTCGATGCTTGACTATTGACGAGGCCGATAGATTCTTGAACGATTTCCATAGCAGGGCATGTGGGGGCCATCTTTCGGGAATGTCCACTGCTCAGAAAATCATCCAAGCAAGTTATTTTTGGCCTACATTGTTTCATGATTGCATTCACACCGCGAAGCGATGCGAGAAATGTCATCTTTATGCCAACAAAGCACGAGCACCACCTACTCTTCTTCACCCAGTCATTACTGCTGGCCCCTTTTGTAAATGGGGCATTGACTTCATGACTTGTAATCCCCCTTCAATCAATGGACACAAATACATTGTTGCCGCAGTCGATTACTTCACAAAATGGGTGGAAGCTATAACCACCTTCAACACTACCACTGACACCGCAACACATTTTTTCTTTAACCACGTCATATCCCTCTTTGGAGTACCCCTCCAACTAGTTTTCGATCATGGGAAACACTTCAAGAATGATATTTTCGTCGAACTCTCATCTCGGTTAGGATTCTCCCATGAGTTTACCTCACCATATTACCCTCAGTCTAATAGACAGGTTGAAGCAGTTAACAAGGTCCTCAAGACCATGTTACAGCGCACGGTTAATAAACATAAGACCAATTGGCATCATATGTTATTTTCCGCACTATGGGCTTACCTTACGGTCGTCACAACAACCATTAGTTTCACACCATTTCATCTAGTCCATGGGGTTGAGGCCACTCTTCCCATCGAGTGCAAAATTGAGCTATTATCCGACACTACAATTGAGCTATTATCCGACATTGCTCCAATGGAGTAGCACTCGCTGAATTTAGAGTCCCTGGATGAAGATCATCAATCTTTAGTACAGAGCAATGAGGTAGACAAAAAACAGTCAAAGGCCACCTTTGATCACCATGTCAACCTTCGCTCATTCCATGAAGGCAACCTCATCCTTGCTTACGATATAACTCACGATACCCTTGGTCATGGAAAATTTGAGTCACTATGGCATGGCCCCTACATTATCCAACATTGCCTCACCAAAGGTGCCTACATCCTGGCCTCTCCCGAAGGCCTCTCTCTCAAAGAACCCATCAATGGGTTATACTTAAAGAAATTTTATGCCTAAGCGTAGAAATTCTACTTTAGGTAGTTTCTTTTATAGTGTTTATAATATTCTCTCCATCCCTCACGTCTAAACTATCATTTGTGCTATTGAGAGATGCTTCCTCCACCAACCTACCACATCGGTTACGCCAACGGTGCCAGCCGTTGGACACAAAATATCGCTTCGACAGTTTGGGGCCTCTATACCCCCTCACATGAAATGCTCCATTCGAGTAGCATATGTTTGGGTTCAGCCACCAACAACCAAGCTGAATACACTATCGTCATTGGCCTCCTCACCGATGCCCAACATCATCATATTCGTCACCTTAGCGTCTTTCTCGACTCTCAGCTAGTCATTCTCCAACTCAACAATGTGTACCGCGTCCGCGATCCTTGCCTCTTTTGTAAATACCTACAGGTTAGACTTTTATCTCGACATTTTGATTTCATTACATTTACACATATTCCAAGACAATTGAATCAAATTACAGATAACTTAGCTAACATGGTGTTAGATTGGCATATATCACATCAAGATACCTCTACACATACATAAAAATATCAAAAACCTATCACAGCATATATATATTAGACATCATCAAACACATTAACAAAGCACATGTAAACATCACATAGATCCCAAAATGTATACTCATATATATATAAATCGATCTATAGTGACATCAAAATGTTTACATACAAATATACAAACATCCACAGGCCAGCGAAGCACCTCGATACAAAATGGGCTCACTAGCCTATATACAAAATACAAAAATAGATAGAGTGACACTCATGGTGCCTCTAGAGCACCACCTCCTGCCCCTCCCTCAAGCGGTGGTCCCCCACCCACTACTGGTCCCTCTGGACCAGGAGGTAACCGTCCAGTCATAGCAGCACCTGCTACTGCTTCTCATCGCACCATGGCCCGCCATGGTGGTGGAACTCCCACACACTGCTCCAGGATGCCCTCATCCTAGATGTGCGACCACATGCCCTCAGGCACGCCCTATAGCACTGCCTCCAGGTGGCAATGAATATCCTCAAAATCTGCTCCAGTATCCGCCGAAGGAGCATGCGATGGCATGACACTTGGGTCATCAAATCGGCATCTCCTCACTGCTCTCTCATCCTCAGCAGGTCTCACCTTGACATCCTCACGCCGACATCTCTCTCCTACCCGTGGCCCTGCCCGCGGGAGTCTTCCCGACTCCTGTCGAGACGGCGCTCTCAGCAGCTCAACCTTGTGCCCGCAAAGTCCCACATCTACACATACAAACAAACAAAAGATAGTATCAGCATCCATACCAAATACACATGTCATGCTATCTCAAAAAATCAATACATATCAAACTCATAAACATACCTCGATGATCAAATACCTCCCCTTGAGGTAGCACCATATCCGAATCACCCCGGAAGTCAACACCAGCATACAGATACTACAGTATAACCTGCGACATCTGCCGCCACAACTATGTCGCCTTAGCTATGAAAAAGTGGTCGCCCTCGCCACCACCGTGGTGAACCAAAATAGTCGACCACCACCTCAATCGCAGCTCTCGCGCCCCAGGCACGCCCAATAAAATCCTAGGGTGCAACATAGGCACCCTCTCCAAAAACCAGGCCACCAAGATGGACCCAAAGGCAAAGTCCCCTGTGTTCATGGACCGACATCGGTCCAGCTTCCCTACCATCCTGGCATGCAACGTAAGCCCCTAGGCAAAGTGCTCACCGGCCAGTACCCTCCCCATAACACTCAGTTGACCACCACTGATCCCCTGAGTCGCGAGGGACCCATACACCCTCACAATCATCATTGTTATACAATGATGCACTAGAGCATCCATCGCCTCGATGCTCAGGACATAGCCCGACATATAGTTCTCCCTAGAACAGTACCTCTGGCCCAATTTCACTAACAAGACGTTCGCAAGTAACACCGGCTCCACCGGTAGGGGCGTTCCCCGAAAAGGGAGCCCAGTCAAAAAATATACATCCTCCACCGTAGTGAAGACGATCTTCTCTCCCCACACCATAAAACAATGCAGTTCCGAACTCCACATCCAGATAAGAAACTGTAGGAGATACTCCTGCACCCAGATCAATGGGCACTCTAAGAACTTCAGCAGCCCACAGGCTGCCAAAGTGGCACGTACCCCCGGCTCCTCAATAGCCACGGCATCCCTCAGCTAGGACCAATCTCGCTCTCTCCAGCCAACTGGAATCATGCAAAATGATCTCCTGCAACCACATAATACAGTCCTAGGTCAGCCATATTGACCATACAAAACATTAAAAATGATAAATTTTTCACCCGTCAGCCTTGCCCCCAAAGCACGGTTGTTTAACCCACAGGTGCGCACATATGCGCGCATGTTCACCCAACAAATGTGCACATATGCACGCCTGTCCATTCCACAGGCACGCCTGTCCATCCCATAGGCGTGCATGCCTACCCACCCTACAAGGGAGCCTCTATGCACCCCTGTCACAGACACAAGTGCACATCAAAGCGCGCTTGTCCACTACATAGTCGTGCACCCATGTGCGACTATGTAGCAAACAGGCGCGCATATCATGCATGCCTTTGTGCCCCCTATGGGCGTACCCATGTGCAGCTATCTGGATAACAGGCGTGCACTCGTGCGTGAATATTTCTGGATCGCCCGTGCACTTGGGGGCCCACACCCATAAAACCCCCTATACGGCCCTCCGTACAGACCCTGCCCAGAAATTTAAAATCTACTTTTATGCAGGATGATAAGACTACCAACCTGAACCTCGCTGGTCCTAGATAGGCTGCCTCATTCTCCTGGAATCTCCAAATATCCTCTAAATACCTCTCATCCAGTCACTCTGGTAGCAAGTACAAATGAGGTGGCAATGTGGGCCCTACAGCTATATATAGGCCTTTCCGCCAAACTTCCAATCACCATTTCAGGAGCTCCGGGTGTCCGTTTTTCGATCCGTCTTCAGCCACGGGATCAGCATACCATCATCTACATCAAGACAGTCCCCGGGCCATTTTTCATCCTTATCCCTCGGGGTGCCATTTTTTCATACCCCGTCTAGGTACGCATGCTCATGTTCAAAATTATCAAATAAATGATCGTATGTTTGATTCTCTTCAGATATTGTTCACGTCGGGTATTTAGTTTTCATGTGTGCAGGTACTTGGTCATCATACATCAACGCAACCCCTTCAGGTATATAATCATCACTGGCATGTAATCATTCCCTCTGAATCTCAATTTGATCTCCAGTCCCACCCTCTGACATTTGCCTATAGGATCTCCATTTCCATCTCTGCAGTACCAACACCTCCATTTTCATCTTAGGTACTGTCACCTGGTAGCACTCTCCCCCACATGAGTTGTCTCATTCATGGCACCCTTTTTCACTTTGACACTCATGCTATTTTTCAAACCCTTTAGGGATGGGAGTCCCGATAGTCTTACATCATGTCATGAATCAGCCACATACTCCTTCTCCTCATTTTGCTAGCTTTCCCACCAGACTCCCAAATTATCTCTTCAAGGTTCTATTTTTTACTGCACCTCCACAGTATCATGAACCCTCCATTTCATCCACAATCAATTTGCCCCTCTGCAAATTTCCCTTCATTTCACCTACCTCGTACAAAAACCCACCCATGGGGCCCCCACCCTCCACTAGTTCTCCAAGCAAATTGCGCCCTACCCAGGCCAACCATATTACATTGAGACACCTATTTCTATAGTTGTACACTCATCCCAAATTATTCTTTATTTATTTGGTACATTGTAAAAGGCCTTTGTTTCCAACATTTACATTACCTTTTTTTCATCACCTTTGGCGACCTTCTTCCCTTTTTTGGAAAATGCAACCCATGTCGCCCTTGGTTGGGGCACCCCTTATCATCTACCCTTGTTAACATCGTCCATATACTCCAAGTATCCCACATGCCACTTACCTCTACCCTCTGAGTTTGTTCACTCTGTCCCACCTCTAACACAACTTATCCCATGTCTTGTTGTCCCCCTGACACTCGACTTAGTTGCACGGTTGTGGAAACTTATCCTTCACATATACCCCCAAACAAGGGCAGTCTTGAGTCTTCATACATCTTGACTTCGACCATGTACCTCCTCCATTTCCTAACCTCAACTAGTAGATTTCATGAAGCCCTTTGCTTCTGGGAGTTGCGTCCCCCTTTTTGTCGACATCAGCACAGTTTTCCAGAAGGGCAACAGTATCTTGACTCTCATTACCTTTCCAATGAGAGATATCAGACAACACAGGGAGAACCACAATTGATCCCTATTGTCGTTGACCCCTGTAACATTCGACTTCAACACTTTCTCATGTTACGGTGGGTCTTACTTTGCGACTATTGTAGTTATTTCTTATATTTGTCGAAGACCTCTAAAATGGGTTGGGCTATCAATGCCTATAGAATCCGTGATATTTCTTACAAATGTCACTGCCTATTGTTCAGAGTATGTTCCTCCAAAGAATTTTCTTCTTCCTTTATCATGACCACCCCCAAGTGCACTGCAGTTGTCTACATCAACACATCATTCCTTTTTTGAGTTACATGACACGAGCATGGGGCACGCCCACCTCGTTTGTACACATTTTATTTTTACACACCTTATGGAAGGTTGGGTTCTACATGTTCCCTTCTCCCTCCAACGGGTAACTCTTAACAATACCACTATCGCTCTCTCTTACAATGACACTCTCAGTAGAAGAAACATTGATGGATTTCAGTTATATGTATGCTCCTAACCTCATCCATCAGGGGGCATCTATTATCACTGAAATTTCATCTGCAAATGGTTACAAGAATTCAGCATCGCCAAATAGTTATGAGGTCACCCATGGACCAAAATTACCACAAAAGAATTTCCAAAGGGTCAAAAACTATACAATCAGTGACAAAATTAAAGTGTGTTATGACTACACAGGGTGCGTGCACACATGCGTGAAACAAAAATGTAGGAAAAGCGCACATGCGCCCGATGCGCGACTTTGCTCGCAAAAAGCCACGCACATGTGAGAACGATGCATTTATGGGAGTGGTCGGCCTCCCACCCACTTCTGGTTCAGCTTCCTAGTTGATTTGACACTCAAATCTGGATTGGATCTGACTGGGTGGCTGGTCAAAGACCTAAAAATTCCCTAATTAGCCTCTTTACACACTACAAGCTGGTTGCACAATACCTCAAAGAGGTGATATAAAAAGGCCATGGGTGCACTTCATTTTTTAAGGAATTCAATAGAAAAGTTATGCTGGTACTATTCTCTTGAGGAATCCTCTATTCTCACCAAGAGTATACTAGCACCATTGCATTGGGCAATCCATCTCACCCCTTGAGTGGATTAGCAAAGAATTATTTCACCATTTTTATTTCAAATTTGTAAGAAGAGCTTATTTGTGGGGGTCCAAGAGCCCTCCCTTGGAGGAAGAAGGGACTCATAGTCCTCTTTCTTCTTGGTGTTTTCTTTCACTGATATCAACCTTACCATTGGTGACATGGGTATTATTGTTTCTTTTGTCCTTATGTCCCTATGCTCATTAGTTTAGTTGTTATTTTATTTCTTAGTTGTTCTTTTATATTTATTTCTCTAACCCTTTTCCTTACAGTTGTCCTTCTTAGAAAACCAAACTAAGCTTGCAAGCACCTATGTTTTGCTCACTAAGGTAACGAAAGAGGCGCAACAATTTCGATATAGAAAGGAAAGTTTCTCCTAGAGGTTGTACTCCTCGGTCCTACCCCTACATCAACCCCTCTTCCTCTCAACCATCCAGCCCCAATCCTTCAACCCTCTTTCCAAATCCTCGGGCTCAAAATGTCATACCTCATACAAATACAAGGACACCCTGGTGCTCATTCCACAAGACTACCTCACACAATTCTTCAGATTGTCGAATCCTCCACAATATAAAGACCAACAAAACCCTACTGACTGAGCTCATTCCCCCCCCACCCACCCAAGTGGAATATATAGAAGAAGTTCCTCTGGAAAATCCCATAGAAGTAGATCCCCCGTTGATCCTAATGACCCATGAAGATTCAAAATCTTCCACCCAACCCCTCTTCACTCATAACTGCCAAGTTAAAAATTCCTTGGCTTTACTGATTATGGACAATGGAAGCCAGAGGAATTTGGTGTCTCAAGACCTTGTCAACTTCCTTAAACGGATTACAACGCCCCACCCACAACCCTATCAGCTTGAATGGGTCCAGAAGGATTTACGCCTTCTCTTAGTTGCTCAATGTTGTCTAGTCACTTTTTCCATTGGTCAATTCAAAGATATTGTTCTTTGTGATGCTTCCCCCTTGGATTGTTTGGATTTTCTGCTAGGGATCCCATACCAAACCCAAATAAATTCTATCTATATGGCCAAATCCCTCCAATACAAACTTACCAAAGAAGGCCACACTTATATCTTAACTGCAGCAACACCCAAACCCCCTGCAACTAAGGAAAAAATACCTCATGTACATTTAAACCAATGTGTCTCTCTCTATTTGGTGTGCCCCATAACACCAAACAATACCACTCACCCTTTTCCTGAAGCAATGACTCCCCTCCTCCATGAGTTTCCAGATGTGTTTAAACCTCCAGAGGGACTCCCCCCCTCCTGAAACATTGACCATTCCATTCACCTCATCCCCGGATATGCATTACCTAATGCCCCTACATATCGGTTGGCCCCAACAAAAATAGAGGAAATGGAAAGACAATTGACCGAATTCATCAACTCTGACCACATCCAACCATCATATTCTCACTGTGCTTCTTCCGCATTTGTCATCCCCAAACGAGATACTTCAGAAATGCGCCTTGTCACCCATTACCGGACCTTGAACAATGCCACAGTAAAAAATTGTTACCCATGCCCCGGATTGAGGAGTTACTCGACACCCTCCACGAAGCTAAGTGGTTTACTAAATTGTATTTAAAATTCAGCTACCATCAGTTTCAAATGAACCCAGATGATGTTTGGAAAACAACTTTCAAGACCAAATTTGGTTTTTTTGAGTGGAAAGTTATGCTCTTCATCCTCACCAACGCCCCATCCAGGTTCATGAGTCTCATAAATGACATATTCAGGTCACATTTGGCTCGATTTTTTGTCATCTAATTAGATGACATTCTCATCTTCAGCCGGACATGGGACACTCACATGCAACATGTCCGACAAGTTCTCCAAATCGTCTGAGAACACATGTTACAAGTCAAAGAGAAGAAGTCATATTTTGGTTAGAGTTCAGTTCCCTATCTCGGCTTTGTGGTCAAATCAGAAGGTATTCAATCAGATCCAAACCACATCCAAGCATTGAGGCAATGGCTACTACCTCGTTCAACTAGGGATCTCAAACTCTTTCTGGGTGGCATGAATTTCTATCGTAAGTTCATTCCCTATTTTTCACAACTTGCTCGTCCTTTGCATCAACTCTCAAATAGTTTTGCTACATTTATCTGGACTAAAGAAGAAACTAGTCAGTTTTCTCAACTCAAAGAATCCCCCTGCTCATCCCCTGTCTTACACCTTCCATACCTCTCTGAATCCTTTGAGATTGAGTCTGATTCCTCACAAAATGCCATTGTTGTCATACTTAAACAGGGGGACACCCCATTTATTACCACTCTGAAACCCTATCTGAGGAAAAGAAAAATTATAGCACCTATGACAAAGATTTTTATAGTCTGGTTCAAGCCCTCAAGCAATGGAGGCATTATTGGTTGGGTAAAGAAACATTTTTTCATACAGAACACCACCCTTTGAATTTCATCAACTCTAAGTCAAATATTTAGGAACAAAGGAACATTAAATGGGCCTCCTATATTCAACAATTTCACTTGGTCATCAAATATAAGAAAGACACTTCTAATAAGATGGTTGATTTTCTAAGCCGACCTCCCACTCCATTTATCTCAATTCTATAAGTGTGTTGTGCTACCTATGACACATGGAAGGATCAATATGCTTCAATCTGGGTAGTGGTATGCTGCTTCATAAAAATGGCACTTTTCATCCCGTGTACAAATACTACTACAATAGTACAAACAATGGAACTCTACTTCCGACATGTCTGGCCCCATTTTGGCTTCCCAAGAACTATCATCTCAGACATAGATTCTCGCTTCCTCAGCACATTTTGGAAGACAATATGGGTGTTATTGGGGTGCCACCTTAAATTTTCTACTGCATTCCATCCTCAAACATATGGCCAAAGAGAGGTTGTCAATAGGTTCTTGGTTCATTCTCTCCGAACTCACTTTGAGCGCAACAAACAATGGGACAATTACTTACACATTCTAAATCATAGCTACAACAAGGAAACACATTCATCTACAGAGTTTTCACCTTTTGAAGTCTTCTTAGGGTTCCAACCAACATCTCCAACCAAACTCCTACTCACTTGGGATCCACAAGGTACCTTCCATCAACATTAGGAACAACTCTCATCACAATGGTTTCTCCAACAAATTGCAAAACACCACACTGTAGTAACATAAGAACTTAAAGCAGCTCAAGAGCATGCCAAGAAGCACCATGAAAAAAAAAGGACCTTCACGTCCTTTCAACCAGGGGATCAAGTCTGGTTAAACTTGGATAAGAAGTGCTTCAAAGGCCACCATCACAAGCTTCTGCCAATAAGATATGGCCTGTATACCATCCTCAACAAGATTGGAGAAATTACTTATAGGTTGGATTTGCCACCACAACTGGGAATCCACAATGTTATTAATGTAAATCACTTGAAGTTATTTGAGGCTCCCCTCTTGGAGGAAACAATTACCATTACTCATCCAGTGGACAACATTCTAGAATTCCAACTCCCATTGGCCAAAGACATTCTACTGGACACCCAGACCCGCTCTACAAGGCATCGACCATACACTTCGTATCTGGTGTCCAGTCAAGGCCAAACTCCAGCTCAACAAAAGTGGATCACAACTAAAGTATTGCATAACAAGTTTCCTCACATTCTCATGGAAGCTGGGACGCTTCCAGATTTAAACGGGGAGTAATTGGGCCAAGGAGGCCACCTAGGGGAATGCCCACCTAGGCCACACACTTCAGCCAACTAGGCTCGACCCACTTTACATTTTTTATGCTATTTAAATATGCATATGTAAATAAATGGTTACATGAGTACATAAGGTGAACCGAGACTCAAATAAAACATTCTTCTCTTTTCCTAAAGCGATTGTCTCACTTGGTTTTTGTTGTCTGAGTTTACTTCACAATTTTGTTGAATTTTTCGATTTTGGGGCGTTTTCAGGGTTAGACAGTGTGCACTTCTTCATGGCTGCATCATGGATTCTCTGTTTGACATGATTCCACACCTGAGAGAAATATGAGTCTGTTAGCTAGCCAATCGCTTAGAGGGCATCTCCATTTCTACAATTTTTCTGAAGAAAACAAGAGCATGCACCAACTTGGGTTTTGCACCCTTGCTGGTATTCTCATTGTCGGGATGAAGTAAGTGCACCCTCCTTGATGGATGCACTGAGCTTATCCTTTTTATTCTTGGGACTCGCACTGAGATATCCCCCTCTTATTGGCTACTCTTAGATCATCCCAGCACTGGATCTCCATCATTGGGCTACCCAAACTAATGATGCGCCCCTTCTCAGAGTTGTGCCCCTCTTGAGGTTTTGGTCAACCACCAGACAATGGATTGCTTGGTCACCTTCCCCATCATATCTCCTTCCTCGGAATATCAAACATACCCTTGGTGTGCCTTTTTCTCCTTTTCCACCATTTCTATCATTCTGGATCCAGATGTAGGACACCATAAATAAGCTTGGATAAATCATCAGTAATGCCATGAAATGAGAAATAATGTTCCATTTGGGTGACCCAAACCGTGGGATCCGACCCATTAAATTTTTTCAACTCAATTTTGGGAGGGCGGAGTTCTTGAGAAAATTTGGTAGTATGAGGACCTTGGTAATGGGAAGAGTCATGGAGGTCATCCTTATAAGAGGGTCCTTCAGAAGAGGAAGGGTTATGGGAATGGTCCATGGAGTGTTCAAAGGTGGATTTGAGGTCTTTTATGTAGGACCATTGTTCCTTGAGGATCTCAATCGCCGAATTGATTGATCTAAGGTTTGAATTGATATTCTCGATGTCTTCCTAGTTCTAATGGCTTTCCGCAATCAAGGTATTGATTTCTTAAGCTCTTGTGGTAGCCATTTGGAAAAATCGGCAGGCAAATGGTATAGGGGAGACAAAAGGTGTCTGTAGGGGTGGGTGGGACCACTGAGAAGAAGGGTGTCGAATGATATGTACCACTTCGATTAGGGAGAAAAGGGGGATCCAATGGGATAGGGGCCAGAGAAGGGTCAGGTCCACAAAACAAAAGTGTGTTATAAATGATAGGTATCACTAGAATCGGGGAGAAGAGAGAAACCCATTGGGATAGGTCCCAAATAAGTGTGTCGACAGGACCACTATACTCAGTTTTTCTTTTTTTACTCCAACCTGAATAATACTCCAGTGAATAAATGCCCAAATTCTTAACAGGAATAAATGTGTAGTGATTTTGCAACCATAATGCATAATCCACAGTTGCATGGCAATAGATCTTGTATGTTTTGTTTTTTTTGTCTGTCCCCATGGGTAGGATATTCAGGGTTTCTACAAACAATGGTTTTCCCTATGTTATAGCTCTCTAATATACGTGCGGGGTCCAATAGTAATACTTGGCCCTATATCTACGAGCACCAACTAAGGAGGCTAGATTGTGCCCTTAATCGTACTACCCAAATACCTAGGTACTAGATATTATCTTCCCGAGCATTGTTCTCGGTGGCACTTTAACAGTTAGGCGAAAAATTGGTTTATCTATGGAGGGCTTCAAGAGATCTAGGTCGATCCGTATATAGGTGTTTTTGGATGCGCAACTGCTCGAAGGGGTACAAACAGGGTTTACAAGGGTGGCCAAGAGATGTATTCTTAAGTACCTCTTGTATTTCCTGCGTGTAACAACATATCTATGTAGCTTTAAGATGTCATAATACGTATCTACACTAAAAAAAATTAACCCACAATTTTCTTCTAAGGAAGCTACTCTGATGCCACTTGTAGTATTCTAGATATAAAATAATATGCAGAACATAAATATTTTAGCATAGAAATGGAAGAGAAACAATGATATAACTAGAACAATACCATAATAATACAAGCATAACACCAGAAAGAGCACCTTGATTAATGAAAGAAATGTTCACTTTCCTCTTTGAGGGATAAACCTTGAGTAGATCAAATCTCTATTAAAATAATCTCCAACAAAATATTTATCATACCCTCTATTCCTATTTATACTAAATCTATATATCCAAAATAAGAATCTAGGGAAGATCCTTATAGAAGAGAAAGCTTCTATTATGTCTTCTTACATTTGACTTATTCCTCCTTATTACTAGGCCTTATTAATATTGGCATTTATGACATGGAATTATATTATTCTACCTGCGTGACGGGTTACAAAGGTTAGGTCCCTAACAAGGAGGGAGATAGAGGAAGACAAAGACAGGAGGTAGAGAGTGAGTGTGTTAGAGTGTGGGAGGGAGAGAGATAAATACATATAGGGGTGCTAGAAAGTGTGTGTTAGAGAGTGTGAGAGGGAGAGAGAGGAAGACAGAGAGGGGGGAAGAGAGAGAGGTACATTAAGGAGATAGGGGTATATGTAAGAGAGATACAAGAGAGATAGTGGGATGGAGGAGGAGAGAGAGAGGGAAGAAGGGTGTAGAGAGAGAGTGTGTCAGAGTGTGAGAGGGGGAGAGATCAAGACAAAGAGGAGGGGTAGAGAGAGAGTATGAGAGAGGGAAGAGCGAGATAGAGAGGTGGGGCATAGAGAGGGATAGTGAGAGGAAGGGAAGATAAATAAAGAGGGAAAGAGGAGGGAAGGAGGGGGGACATATTGGAGGAGGTAAGGATGGGGGGAGAGAGAGGAAGAGGGAGGGAGGAAGGGAGAGAAATATATGGAGGGAGATAATCAAAGAGGGGGGATATAGAGAGGGAGTGGATGTGAGAGTGTGAGGCATGATGAGGCAAGCTCTAGGTATAAGACATGGTCTAAGTCTAGGTATAGTTCTTGACATGCCTTTCTAGGTCTAGGTCAAGGGAATTTCTTACCTTACCATGCCTTTCCTTGCAATGTACCACTCTTTCTAGTGTTTGAGAGTGTGTTAGGGAGAGTGAGGAAGACAAAGAGGGGAGGTAGAGAGTGTGTTTGTTAGAGTGTGGGAGGGAAAGATAGGTAGAAAAAGAGGGAAGGTAGAGAGTGAGTGTGTTATAGTGTGGGAGGGATAGAGAGGAATACATAGAGGGGGGATAGAAAGTGTGTTTGTGAGAGTGTGGGAGGGAAAGAGAGGTAGACAAAGAGGGTAGGTAGAGAGTGAGTGTGTTAGAGTGTGGGAGGGAGAGAGAGGTACACAAATATGGGAGGTAGAGAGTGAGTGTGTTAGAGTGTGGGAGGGAGAGAGAAGAAGACATAGATCAAGGATAGAAAGTGCGTGTGCGAGAGTGTGGGAGGGAGAGAGAGGAAGAAAAAGAGAGGAGGTAGAGAGTGAGTGTGTTAGAGTGTGGGAGGGAGAGAGAGGAATACATATATGGGGGATAGAAAGTGTGTGTGAGAGAGTGTGGGAGGGAGTGAGAGAAAGGCATAAAAAGTTAGTACAGATAGTGTGTGAGAGTGTGAGAGGGAGATAGAGGAAGATAGAGAGGGGGTTAGAGAGAGAGGTAAATGTAGTAGAGAGGGGTGAATGTAAGAGAGATAGAGGAGATATAGTGGGAGGGAGGGGAGAAAAATATGGATGATGGGGGGAGAGAGAGAGTATGTGAGAGTGTGAGAGGGGGAGAGAGAAAGACAAAGAGGAGGGGTAGAGAGATATTGTGAGAGGGAGGGAGAGGGAGACATAGAGGGCGGGAAGAGAGAGGGATAGTGAGAAGAAGGGAAGCAGAGAGGGAGACATAGAAGGGGGGTAAAGAGAGAGTGAGAGGAAGGGGGGATACAAAGGGAGACAGAGAGGGGGAATAGAGAGAGAAAGAGGGGTAGAGAGAGTGATATTGAGAATAACAACGAGAAGAGAGATAAATGGTTGGAGAGAGAAGGAATATTGAGGGGAGGGAGGGACAAAGGGGTAGAGGGAGATAAATAGAGAGAGTGGAAGAGGGGGGGGGATAAAGAGGGAGTGGGCGTGAGAGTCTAAGTCATGTCAAGCAAAGGTCTAGGTCTAGGTCTTTACATGACTTGTGATGTCTAAGTCTTGCCATGTCTAGGTATTTCTATGTATAGTGTGAGGGAGAGAGAGGGAGACAAACAGGGGGGGTAGAGAGGGAGAGTTAGAGGGAGATAGAGAGATGAAGTAGATGTAGGAGAGAGAGAGAGAGATGGAGGGATGATGGAATTACTTATAATATCATGTGCACATTATTAGGAACTGTGCTCGTTCCTATATCATGTGCTTGTTCCTATATCACGTGCATGCTCCTAAGAACACGCATGTGTTATTTTGAATTCAATTTTTTTGAGTGGAATTGACAACGCATACACTGACTTGGTTGGCTCAGATTTAGGTTTGGTATGAAAAACCTAGTGGCTCGGTCTGCAAATTGATAAAAACCTCCATTTTTTTTAATACCCCTCTATATCTCTGTCTTATACATTATTTTTCTATGGGATAAAAAATTCGGTTGTCGATGAAACTATAGACAAAGATAGAGCCTACTATGCATATTTAAAATATATATATATATATATATATATATATATATATATATATAATTAATATTATTTACTATTTTTAATCTTTTTTTTCTTCACATATATCAAAGTCCTAGAATACATACCTCTCTTATTTCTGCTATAACTTTTTATCATCTTAACCATTTATTCAATGAGTTATATGTGACACTAGAGGAAACTGATACATACGACCTAAAACAAAAAAAAAAAAATTATCATGTTAAGACCTTCTTAGCGTGCACGAATAAAATACATTGTGATTTCAGGCATATGTCAAATTTCATAATTTAAAAAAAAATACTAAATTATGAAACAATATCTTGTGCTTCCTTGTCTTGTTGAGTAGCTTCCAACCAAGTATGGGGGTGTGCCGTGAGAACATGGGCATTAATTTCATATTTGAGGCCATCGATAAAGAAATCTTTAAAGAAAGCATCTAACATGTCCTTTGTTATGAAAGCCAAGTGCTCAAATGTGAAATAAAGTCTTCCATTGTCCTATACTACTTTAACTTTGTCGAACGACCTAAATGGTGGGTGTGAGAGTCAAAGTAGTCATAAATATCAACCAAAAAATATGTCCAAGCAACATTGGGCCAAGGAGGCCACCTAGGGGAACTCCCACCTTGGGCGCACACTTCAACCAACTAGGCTCGACCCACTTCAATTTTTTTATGCTATTTAAATATGCATATGTAAATAAATGGTTCCATGAGTATATAAGGTGATCCGAGACTCAAACAAAACATTCTTCTCTTTTCCTGAAGCAATTGTCTCACTTGGTTTTTGTTGCTTGAGTTTTACTTCACGTTTTTGCTGCATTTTTGTTTTTGGGGCGTTTTCAGGGTTAGCCATTGTGCCTTTATTCATGGATGCTCCATTTGACACGCTTCCACACCTAAAAGAAATTTAATTCTATTAGCTAGACAATATCTCAGAGGGAATCTTCATTTATGTATTTTTTGCGGAAGCAAACAAGAAGGCGCACCAACCTGGGTTTTGCGCCCTTGTTGGTTTTCTCATTGTCGGGATGAAGTAAGTGCGCCCTCCTCTATGGTTGCACTGATCTTATCCTTTTGATTCTTGGGACTTGCACTGAGATAGACCCCTCTTCTTGGCTACTCTCAGCTCATCCCAACACTGGATCTCCATCGCTGGGCTACCCAAACTAATGATGTGCCCCAGCTTAGAGTTGTGCCCCTCTTGAGTTTTTTGTCAACTGTTAGACAATGGCTTGTTTGGTCACCTTCCCCATCAGATCTCCTTCCTCAGAAGATCAATTGGTATCAAAGACTCAATATCAATGGAAAATATTTCGATCTTGAAGATTGAGCCAAATTCTTTTGGGGTTTTCATGAAATAGTCCATATTTCACCCATTTCAGGGTTTACTTATTCATTCAAGAGGATCAATAGATCTCATATCCCCAAGGGTGCATAGATATCCACTACAATAGAGAGGATTTTCATATATCTAAAACAATACATATCTCTCCCTCTATACCAACTCAACTCCTTTGCTCCAAGGTTTTTCTCACTTTGTTCACACTAGAGAGCCTGATCCTCTGTTTTGCGTCCTCTATTCACAATGCCTTTGTGAAAATATCCCTTGGCAATAGACTCAGATTCCAACACTTCAAATCCCATCCAAGATCATGCCTACGTCCTCAATGAGTTTCTTAGACTGCAACAACAACAAAATCCACACCCCTTCCGGTTGGACACTCGAATCCAACTACCCAAATTTGTTGGTCAAACAAATGGAGAAGTTGTGGATTCCTGTATTCGTAGCTTGTCCACCTATTTTAATACATGTCTAGGCCTTACCAAAGAGATAAATCTCCAGATTTCAACCTTGCAATTTGAAGGACCTACACAAAATTGGTGGGATACAAAGAAAGACAAGACCACATTCGTGATAGAGATTGGGGATGCTACAAAATCCTCTACTTCCAAACCCATCAGAAATTGGGCTCGACTTTATGAGGCATTAAGAAACTGCTTCCACCCACCCGAGTATGTGAAATTTTTGTGGATCAAATTCCACCAGCTCCAACAACTCCCTTCCCAAGGAGTGCAAGGCTACATAGACTTTTTCTGCAAGATGCACCTCTTACTGCATATTCCAGATCCGGAAGAGGTACTCATATTGAAGTTTATTGTTGGTTTATTTATTCAGTTCCATAGAGAAGTAGAGCTGTTTGAAAATCCAACTTTAGACAAAGTATTTCAAAGAGATTTGGCTATAGAAAGGAAAGCTTCTCCTAGAGGTCGTACTCCTCAGTCCCGACCCTACACCAACCCCTCTTCCTCTCAACCATCCATCTCCAATCCTTCATCTCACTTTCCACCTCCTTGGGCTCAAAATCCCATACCTCATACAAATACAAGGACACCCTAGTGCTCATTCCAAAAGACTACCTCACACAATTCTTCATATTATAGAATCCTCCAAAATNTAGAAGAAGTTACACTGGAAAATCCCATAGAATTAGATCTGTCATTGATCCTAATGACCCATGAAGATTCAAACTCCTCCACCCAACCCCTCTTCACTCATAATTTCCAAATTAAAAACTCCTTGGCTTTATTGATTATGGACAATGGAAGCAAGAAGAATTTGGTGTCTCAAGACCTTGTCAATCGCCTTAAACTGATTACTACTCCCCACCCACAAGCCTATCATCTCAAATGGGTCCATAAGGATGGCCCCTGCCTCTTAGTTTCTCAACGCTGTCTAGTCACATTTTCCATTGGCCCACTCAAAGATATTGTCCTTTGTGATGTTTACCCCTTGGATTTTTCAGATTTTCTGCGAGGGATACCATACCAAACCCAAATAAATGCTATCTATTTGGGAAAATCTCACCAGTACAAACTTATGAAAGAAGGCCACACTTATATCTTAACCGCAACAACACCCAAACCCCTTTCTACCAAACAAAAAATCTCGGATGTACATTTAGGCCATTGTGTCTCTATCTGTCTAGTGCGCCCCATAACACCAAAAAAAACCACTCACCTTGTTCTTGAAGCAATGACTCCCCTTCTCCAAGATTTTCCAAATGTGTTTCAATCTTCGGTGGGACTCCCCCCCTCTCAACACATTGACCATTCCATTCACCTCATCCCCAGATTTTCATTACTTAATGCCTCTACATATCAATTGGCCCCAACAGAAACAAAGGAAATGGAAAGGCAATTGATCGACCTCATCAAATCTGGCCACATCCAACCATCATCCTCTCCCTGTTCTTTTGTCGCATTTGTCATCCCCAAATGAGATACTTCAAAAATGCGCCTTGTCATTGATTACTGGGCCTTGAAAAAATCAACAGTCAAAACTTGTTACCCCCTGAACAGGATTGATGAGTTACTCGACACCCTCCACATAGGTAAGTGGTTTACTAAATTGGATTTAACAGTTGGCTACCATTAGGTTCGAATGAACCCAGATGATGTTTGGAAAACAGCTTTCAAGACCAAATTTGGTCTTTTTGAGTGGAAAGTTATGCCCTTTGGCCTCACCAACGCCCCAACCACATTCATGAGGCTCATCAATGACATATTCAGGTCAAATTTGGGTTTATTTGTGGTCATATACTTAGATGATATTCTAATCTTTAGTCGGACATGGGACACTCACATGCAACATTTCCGACAAGTTCTCCAAATCCTCCGAGAACACAAGTTACAAGTCAAAGAGAAGAAGTCATATTTTGGTCAGAGTTCAGTTCTCTATCTTGCCTTTGTCATCAGATTAGAAGGTATTCAACCAGATCCAACCCACATCCAATCATTGAAGCAGTGGCCATTACCTCCTTCATCTGCGAAGCTCAAAATATTTATGGGTGGCATAAATTTATATCGTAAGTTCATTCCCTATTTTTCACAACTTGCTTGTCCTTTGCATCAACTCTCAAATAGTTCTGCTACATTTATCTGGGCTAAAGAAAAAACTAGTCACTTTGCTTAGCTCAAAGAATCCCTCTACTGATCCCCTGTCTTACATTTGCCAGAACTCTCCCAACCCTTTGAAATTGAGTTCGATGCCTCACAATATTCCATTGGTTTCGTACTTCAATAGGGAGGACACCCCATTGCTTACCACTCTGAAACCCTATCCGAGGAAAAGAAAAATTATAACACCTATGAAAAATAGCTTTATAGTCTGGTTCAAGCCCTCAAGCAATGGAGGCATTATTTGTTGGGTAAAGAAACAATTTTGCATACAGACCACCACCCTTTGATTTTCATCAACTCTCAGTTGAAGATTCAGGAACAAAGGAACCTTAAATGGGCCTCCTATATTCAACAATTACACTTGGTCATCATATATAAGAAAGGCACTTCTAATACAATGGTTTATTTGCTAAGCCGACCTCCCACTCCAGTTCTGTCAATTCTAGAAGTGCATTGTTCTACCTATGACACATGGAAGGATCAATATGCTACTGACCCTGACTTTCAAGAGATCTGGGTGGCACTGCAAAATCCCACAGTCATAATTCAGACCCCCTTCCTAGACTACACTATTTGGGATGGATGGCTCTATAAGTTGAATTTGTTATGTGTTCCACACTCAAAGGACCGCCTCTTTCTCATCATGGAGGCACATGCTTTAGCCTATGGGGGCCACTTCGCCACCACAAATACCATCCAACATCTGCAACGCCATTTCCATTAGCCTTCCTTGCAGCCTCAAGTTGAATAATTTATCTAAGCCTGTGAATTATGCTCACAATCCAAGTTGTCCAATCGGAAGCATGGGTTATATCAACCACTGCCTCTTCCTTCTAGACCTTGGGAGTCAATCTCAATGGAATTCCTCGGTGGAATTTCGACTACACAAAAGCAACATGATGCAATCTGGGTAGTGGTATACCGCTTCAGCAAAATGGCGCTTTTCATCCCATGTACAAAGACTACTACAATAGTTGAACTCTACTTCCAACATGTCTTGCCCCATTTTGGCCTCCTAAACACTATCATCTCAGATAGAGATTCTCGCTTCCTCAACACATTTTGGAAGAGAATATGGGTGCTATTTCGGTGCCACCTCAAGTATTCTACTACATTCCACCCTCAAACGGATGGCCAAACCAAGGTTGTCAACAGGGTCTTGCTTCATGCTCTCCAAACTCACTTTGGGTGCAACAAACAATGGGACAATTAATTGCACATTATACAACATAGCTACAACAAGGCAACACATTCTTCTACAGGCTTTTCACCTTGTGAAGTCTGCTTGGGGTTCCAACCAGCATCTCCAACCGAACTCCCACTCACTTGGACTCCTCAAGGTACCTTCCCTCAACAACAAGAACAACTCTTAGCATAACAGTGTCTCCAACAAATTTCACAATGCCACACTGCAGTAATAGAAGCACTTAAAGATGCTCAAGAGCATGCCAAGCAGCACCATGAGAAACAAAGGACCTTCATGTCCTTTAAAACAAGGGATCAAGTCTGGTTACACTTGGATAAGAAGTGCTTCAATGGCCACCATCACAAGCTTCTGCTAATAAGATATGGCTGGTATACCATCCTCGACAAGATTGGAGAAAATGCTTATAGGTTGGATCTGCCACCAAAACTGGGAATCAAAAATGTTATTAATGTAAATCACTTGAAGTGGTTTGAGCCTCCCCTCTTGGAGGAACCAGTCACCATTACTCATCCAGTGGAAAACATTCTAGATTTCCAACTCCCATTGGCCAAAGACACTCTACTAGACACCCGAACCCACTCTACAAGGAATCGGGCATACACTTCATATCTAGTGGCCAGTCAAGGCCAAACTCCAGCTTAGGCAAAGTGGAACATAGTTGAAGTATTGCATAACAAGTTTCCTCACCTTCTCATGGAAGTCGGGATGCTTACAGATTTAAACAGGGAGGAATTGGGCCAAGGAGGCCACCTAGGGCGCACACTTCAGCCAACTAGGCTTGACCCACTTCACATTTTTTATGCTATTTAAATATGCATATGTAAGTAAATGGTTCGCTTAGTATATAAGGTGAATCTGGACTCAAATAAAACATTCTTCTCTTTTCCTGAATTGATTGTCTCACTTGTGTTTTGTTGTCTGAGTTTTACTTCACGTTTTTGTTGTATTTTCATTTTTGGGGCGTTTTCAAGGTTAGCCAGTGCGCCTTTGTTCATGGCTGCATCATGGATTATCCGTTTTACATGATTCCACACATGAGAGAAAGATGATGCAAGATACCAGATATATAAAATATGCAGAACATAAACAAAATGCTAGAAATGACAGAATAACAGTAAAATATCCAGCATAATCTTCACAATACACAGAAATGATATACAAAATAGCAACAGAAATAGCACTTTGAATCAGA
>ML794979.1:286748-309725 GCA_009831015.1 Picea engelmannii | reverse complement strand
CAAGCTAGGGTTCTCATACCCTCGACTCCTATTTATACTAAAAAGAAGCATCTAGAGGAAGATCCTTCTAGAAGCGGAAGCTTCTATTAGGTCTTCTTACATCCGCCTTATTCTATTTTATTGATAGGTCTTATTAATATTGATCTTTATTACATCCGAATACATTGATCTACCTATGTGCGGGTTAGGACCTTAACAGATGATTCCATTATCTACCCAATCTATTAGAGGGAATCTCCATTTCTGCAAGTTTTCTAAAGAAACAAGAGGGCACACCAACCTAGATTTTGCACCTTTGTTGGTTTTCTCATTGCCAAGATGAAGTAAGTGTGCCCTCCTTCTTGGTTTCACTGAGATTCTATTTTTGATTCTCAGGACTCGCACTGAGATAGCCCCCTCTTCTTGGCTACTCCCAGATCATCCTGGCACTATATCTCCATCGTTGGGCTACCCAAACTAATGATGCGCCCCTTCTCAGAGTTGCCCCCCTCTTGATTTTTTGGCCAACTGTCGGACAATAACTTGTTTGGTCACCTTCCCCATTAGATATCCTTCCTCGACATATCAAACATACCCTTGGTTTTACCTTTTCTCCATTTCTACCATTTCCATCGTTCTAGATCCAAATGTAGGACACCATAAATAATCTTGGCTAAATCATCAGTAATTCCATGCAACGAGAAATAATGTTCCATTTAGGTGACCTAGCCCGTGGGATCCGACCCATTAAATTTGTTCACCTCAATTTTGGGAGGGTGGAGGTCTCAAGAAAAGTGGGTAGTATGAGGACCTTGGTAATGGGAAGAGTCATGCATATCATCATGATAAGAGGGTTGTTCAGAAGAGGAAGAGTTATGGGAATGGTCTATGAAGTGTTCAAAGGTGGATTTGATGTTTTTGATGTAGGAACATTTTTCTTTGAGGATCATAATAGCCGAATTGATTGAGCTAAGGTTGGCATTGATATTCTTGATGCCTTCCTCATTCTGGTGTGTTTTCGCAATCAAGGTATTGATTTCTTGAGCTCTTGTGGTATCCATTTGGAAAAATGTGCAGGCAAATGGTATAGGGGAGACAAAAGGGGTATGTAGGGGTGGGTGGGACCACTAAGAAGAAGGGTGTCAAATGTTATGTACCACCACGATTAGGGAGAAAATGGGGATCCAATGGGATAGGGGCCAGAGAAGGGTCAAGTCCACAAACACAAATTGTGTTAAAAATGATAGGTATCACTAGAATCAGGGAGAAGAGATAAACCCAATGGGATAGGTCCCAAATAAGTGTGTCGGCAGGACCACTATACTAGATTTTTCTTTTTTTACTCTAACCTGAATAATACTACAATGAAGAGATTCCCAAATGATTAAAAGGAATAAATGTGTAGTGATTTGCAACCATAATGCATAATCCACAGTTGCGCGACAATAGATCTTGTTTGTTCTATGTTTTGTGTTTATCCCCAGGGGTAGGATATTCAAGGTTTCTACAGATAAGGGTTTTCCCTGTGTTATAGCTCTCTAATATACGTGTGGGGTCCAACAATAGTACTTGGCCCAATATCTACGTGCACCAAATAAGGAGGCTAGACTGTGCCCTTATCCGTACTACCCGAATACCTAGATACTAGAGACTATCTTCTCGAGCATTGTTCTCAGTGGCACTATAGAAGTTAGGCGACCAATCAGTTTATCTATACAGGGCTTTAGGAGATCTAGGTCGATCCATATATAGGTGTTTTCTGATGCGCTACCGCTCGAAGGGATACAAACATGGGTTACAAGGGTGGCCAAGAGATGTGTGCTTAAGTACCTCTTGTATTTCCTGTGTGTAACAACATATCTTTGTAGCTTTAAGACACAGTAATACATCTCTACACTGAAAAAATTTAACCCACAATTTTCTGCTACGAAAGGTGCTCTGATACCACTTGTAGTATTCCAGATATAAAATAGTATGCATAACATAAGTATTTTAGCATAGAAATGGAAGAGAAACAATGATATAACCAGAACAATACCAGAATAATACCATAATAACACCAGAAAGAGCACATTAATTAATGAAATAAATGTTCACTTTCCTCTTCGAGGGGGAAACCTCGAGTAGATCAGATATCTATTACAATAATCTCCAAAAAAATATTTCTCATACCCTCTATTCCTATTTATACTAAATCTATCTATCCAAAATAACAATCTAGGGAAGATCCTTCTAGAAGCAGAAGCTTCTATTAGGTCTTCTTACATTTGACTTGATCCTCCTTATTACTAGGCCTTATTAATATTGGATTTTATTACATGGAATTATATTATTCTACCTACATAAGGGGTTACAAAGGTTAGGTCCCTAACAGGGAGGGATATAAAGGAAGACAAAGAGAGGAGGTAGAGAGTGAGTGTGTTAGAGTGTGGGAGGGAGAGAGAGAAATACATAGAGGGGTGCTAGAAAGTGTGCGTGTGAGAGTGTGAGAGGGAGAGAGAGGAAGATAGAGAGGGGGGTAGAGAGAGAGGTACATTAAGGAGATAAGGGTATATGTAAGAGAGATAGAGGAGACATAGTGGGAGGGAGGGGGAGAGAGAGACATGGAAGAGGGGGGTAGAGAGAGAGAGTGTGTGAGTGTGACAGGGGGAAAGATCAACACAAAGAGGAGGGGTAGAAAGAGAGTATGAGAGGGGGAAGAGGGAGATATAGAGGTGGGGTAGAGAGAGGGATAGTGAGAGGAAGGGAAGAGAAATAAAGAGGGAAATAGGAGGGAAAGAGGGGGTACATGGAGGAGGAGGGAAGGATGGGGGGAGAAAGAGGAGGAGGGAGGAAGGGAGAGAAATATACGGAGGGATATAGTCAAAGAGGGGGGATATAGAGAGGGAGTGGATGCGAGAGTGTGAGGAAAATTAGGCAAGATCTAGGTACACGACATGGTCTAAGTCTAGGTCTAGGTCAAGGGAATTTATTACCTTACCATGCATTTCCTTGCAATGTACCACTCTTTCTAATGTTTGAGAGTGTGGGAGGGAGAGTGAGGAAGACAAAGAGGGGAGGTAGAGAGTGTGTGTGTTAGAGTGTGGGAGGGAAAGATAGGTAGAAAAGGAGGGAAGGTAGAGAGTGAGTGTGTTAGAGTGTGGGAGGGATAGAGAGGAAGACATAAAAGGGGGATAGAAAGTGTGTTTGCGAGAGTGTGGGAGGGAGAGAGAGGTAGAGAAAGAGGGGAGGTAGAGAGTGAATGTGTTAAAGTGTGGGAGGGAGAGAAAGGAAGACATATAAGGGGGATAGAAAGTGTGTGTGCGAGAGTGTGAGAGGGAGACAGAGGTACAAAAAGATGGGAGGTAGAGAGTGAGTGTGTTAGAGTGTGGGAGGGAGAGAGAATAAGACATAGATAGAGGATAGAAAGTGCATGTGCAAGAGTGTGGGAGGGAGAGAGAGGAAGAAAAAAAGAGGAGGTAGAGAGTGAGTGTGTTAGAGTGTGGGAGGGAGAGAGAGGAATACATATATGGGGGATAGAAAGTGTGTGTAAGAGATTGCCAGAGGGAGTGAGAGAAAGGCATAGAAGGATAGTACAGACAGAGTGTGAGAGTGTGAGAGGAAGATAAAGGAATATAGAGAGGGGGTTAGAGAGAGAGGTAAATGTAGGAGAGAGGGGTGGATGCAAGAGAGTTAGAGGAGATATAGTGGGAGGGAGGGGAGAGAGAGATTGATGATGGGGGCAGAGAGAGAGTACATGAGAGTGTGAGAGTGGGAGAGAGAAAGACAAAGTGGAGGGGTAGAGAGAGATTGTGAGAGGGAGGGAGAGGGATATAGAGAGGGGAAGTAGAGAGAGGGATAGTGAGAGGAAGAGAAGTGGAGAGGGAGACATAGAAGGGGGGTAGAGAGAAAGTGAGATGAAGGGGGGATACAGAGGGAGACAAAGAGGGGGAATAGAGAGAGAAAGTTGGGCAGAGAGAGTGATATTGATACTAACAATGAGGAGAGAGATAAATAGTTGGAGAGATAAGGAAGAGAGAGGGGAGGGAGGGACAAATAAGAATAGGGAGAGAGAAAGAGAGAGTGGAAGAGGGGGGGGGATAAAGAGGGAGTGGGTGTGAGAGTCTAAAGCATTTCAAGAAAAGGTCTAGATCTAGGTCTTTACATGCCTTGTGATGTCTAAGTATTGCCATGTCTAGGTCTTTCCATGTATAGGAGTGTGAGGGAGAGAGAGGGACACAGACAGGGGGGGTAGAGAGGGAGAGTTAGAGGGATATAGAGAGAGGAAGTAGATGTAGGAGAGAGAGAGAGAGGGAGAGAGGGATGGTGGAATTACTTATAATATCGTGTGCATGTTATTAGGAAAGCGTTCATGTTCCTAGAGCGCGTGCAGTCCTAAGAACATGCATGTGTTATTTTGAATTCAATTCTTTTGGGTGGGATTGACAACACGTACGCTGACTTGGTTGGCTCAGATTTAGGTTCGGTATGAAAAATCTAGTGGTTTGGTCTCCAAATTGATAAAAACCTCCATTTTTTTTAATACCCCTCTATATCTTTGTCTTATACATTATTTTTCTATGGGATAAATAGTTCGGTTGTTGATGAAATTATAGACAAAGATAGAGCCTACTATATATATATATATATATATATATATATATATATATTGTTTATTATTTTTAATTTTTTTTTTCTTCACATATATCAAAGTCCTAGAATACATACCTCTCTTATTTCTGCTATAACTTTTTATCATCTTAAGCATTTCTTCAATGAGTTATATGTGACACTACAGGAAAATGATACATACGACCTAAAAAAATAAATAGTTTTGATCACGTTAAGACCCTCTTAGCGTGCACGGACAAAACACATTGTAATTTTAGGCATATGTCGAGTTTCATAATTTAAAAAAATACTAAATTAATATTAAAAATTTCCAAAAAATACATGGCACATGAGAAATGTGTTCTCTACAATTATACAATGTTTTTGAACGAAATTCCATCGTTAAGGTACTCAACACGTGCAAGAACAAAAGAATATACCTTATATTTTGTTGGAAAAATAAGATACCACTATTAGAAAAAATCAAATTTGACATGGTTATACACAATTTATATCAATAAAAGTTGTATATTCATAAATCTAATTCAATTTCCTGCATTTCATCTTCTTACACCATATTCAAATTCATTGTCAATGTACCTTGAATAATCCCTCCAAGTTAATAGATTGTTAACTCTTCATGAGAGATCATCATTAGCTTGCACTCACCCATGTATTAGATGCATGTTGTCCTTCCAACTAATGTGTAAACCTTAGCCTCATGTTCTTATTCTTTTCACCATTAAATTAACCTTGCTGGTAGTAAAATAGTTTTTTATGTGTAGATATATAGAAAATGTATCCTTAATGGCTCGAATTGCTTTTAGTCTTGATTATCCTTTGATAGAGTTTCTTAAGTTGTGGAGCTAGAATGATATATATATTTATCTCTTTATTGGCATCAATTGTGTCACCTCTTGAATTGCTTTTAGTCTTGATGATCCTTTGATAGAGTTGCTTGAGTTGTGGAGCTAGAATGATATCTATCTTGATCTCTTTATTGGCATCAATTGTGTCACCTCTTGATTCAAATACTGCATAGAATCATTATATACCTAAATACTCGAAAGTAAGTTATTTACTAGGTATTTGTTTCACACCAATTCATGGATGCAAGTTTTTGTTTGCATACTATGATCATGTCAGAAAAACGTTTATATTGAATTTTTTTTAAGTCCCCTGAAATGTATCCACTACTCCAAAATTTCTCTTTATCATTAAAATAGATATAAAATTAAAATAAATATAAAACCTGAAAATATAAAATGGATCCACTACTCCATAATTTATCTTTATCATTGAAATAGATATAAAATTAAAATAAATATAGAACCTACTCCATAATTTATCTTTATCATTGAAATAGATATAAAATTAAAATAAATGTAGAACCTAGAAATAGTAAAAAAAAATTACTATGATTTTCACTACCCGGATGAACTAGTATTATTCACAACATCAACTAATTTTATTTTAAAGTATAAAATAATAAAGTCTTATCCCAAACCACTTTCCAAAGAGGAGTAAGAGATCGATTCACAATTTTAAGTGTAAAATACTTTACATATTTCCAAATATTTATATTACTTTTTATTATTCGCAACCAGTATGTATGTTTTTCTTGTCACGATAACTTGATATTACATGGACAAATACTCTATATTTGGAATCAATATAGATTAGCATTGTTTTAATAAGTTTATGTTTGCATGTAAATGTCTTCTAATGAAATTATGAATATAAATTACATATTTCCAAATATTTATATTACTTTTTATTATTCGCAACCAGTATGTATGTTTTTCTTGTCACGATAACTTGATATTACATGGACAAATACTCTATATTTGGAATCAATATAGATTAGCATTGTTTTAATAAGTTTATGTTTGCATGTAAATGTCTTCTAATGAAATTATGAATATAATGTGTTTAAGATGTATTAATATTTATGGGGATGTTATATAGTTGGAGTGCTTTGAGATTTATGGAGGAGGTTTTGGGGTTTATCCAGAACTTGGTTGTTTTGGTTGTTTTTGTTGTGTGTTTCAATAAATGTTTTTATTGATTCAAATGTATAATCAACACTAATTTGATGGGTTTACATTGGATACTATACTCAAAATGCAAGGAAGTTCCAAGGGGTTTCTCTATAACATTTTCATTGAGAAAATGTATAACATAATTTTTTATTATTATTAACTAAGAAGTTGAGACAATTTTGCAATAGATTTATATGAACTTATATTAAATACATTTCAAAAAACAACCAATTTCAAAAGTAAAGGGTATTGATATTTGGATAAAATTCAATAAGATCATAATCAAATTTTATTCATCTATGACAATTTTGCTAATATATTTCATTGATGTAAAGTTGACTAAAATTTACTATAACCTAGATATTTGAAGGAACTTTCATAGAACTAACACCCAAGGTACTTTGTGAGTCTATTTCTAGGCCTTTAACAATTTTAGTTTAATTTAATGTTAATTTAATCTAACACATTTCGATATTTCTCAAATAATATAATATATCTAAGCATAGACCAAATTCATATAAGAATCTCCTTGAATGTTTTACAATAAAAGTAGTATGGGAGGGGGGATTTAATAGAGAATATGTGTTAGGGTGGGAGGGGGGATTTAATAGAGAATATGTGTTAGGGTGGGAGAGGGGGGATTTAATAGAGAATATGTGTTATCCGATATTTCTCAAATAATATAATATATCTAAGCATACACCAAATTCGTATAAGAATCTCCTTGAATGTTTTACAATAAAAGTTGTATGGTGAAATCAAAAGCATTAACAATGGAAAGAAATGGTTATTGTTTATTGGGACTAGAATAATATAGTGGAAGGGCATCATATTAGCATATTATTTGTGGATTACATTTTTAAAACTATATTAAGGGTAGGAATAGCAAAAACAATAAAATAAATTAATAGAACCCCACATTATTGGGTTATTATTGACAACTTGAAATATGAGTGTGTAAGTTTTCACGGTTCCTCATAATGTTGATTTAAATTTTTGGATTTAAAATCATGTACAAGGAGTTTTGAAACAACCAACATTTTCGAGTGGACACTCCACTCATCATCAGAAACTCTTGAAGCAAATATATTTGAGAAGAGTTTTGTAGAGAAGCTTTTAAAGGAGTAAAAATAAAAAAAAATTAGGTTAAGACGTGAAAAAGTAGAAAAAAAACATTTCTTATAAGTAAGTGTAACAATATATTTGTTCTAAATTAATGCCAAAATATTCTAAGGATGAAACAAAATAATGATTAATTGAAGGCTACCTTGGATAATAATTAAACTTTTCAATAATAATTAAAATTATTATCAAAAGAAATTAAGAAAGGAATTGAAATTAGAATGATGAGAGGATTAAGAAGGATTAATTAATTATTAATAAACTAAGTATATTAAGCTTAAAATAGTGAAAAAATGGGGGGGGGGGAGTGGAACATAGAACAAAGTGTTAATCATATAGGAGTGATAAGAAATTTAGAAAAGAGGATTAGAGGAGTGGTTAAGGAAAATAATAAAACGAGGAAGGGGAGAACAAGGGGGAAGCAAAGGAGAAATAAAACAAATTAGGTTTGATGACTAAGGAGATAAATGATGGGTTGTTTTTATACTCATCATCTCTATTAAAATTATTATGTTTCTTTTCAATTTCCAAGGCTTGACGAATGACACTAGATGAGTAATAGGGTGTTGAGGCTAGGATTTTGGTTTGGTCAAAACAAATTAATTTTTTAGATTTGAAAGAGTGTTCAACAAGAAATGATTTAGAGATGGAATTTTGGGTAGTATGAGCAATGTCTATTAGTCTAGCCAATGCATTATTTTCCATAGAACCAAGGAATATGGTAAACTCTTGGACCAAGAATTGGAACAAATTTATCCTTAGCTTATCTAAAATATTAGTTTAGTGTTTTAAAGGGTTTGAAAATGGTTTTGATACTCTATTTAGCCATAATTTTGGAAATAAGATGCCTTGGATGTAAGGAAGAAAGATGAGAGCTAGAGGGGGAAGAAAAGGAAGAGCTATTTTGAAGGCTTTGGTTATTTGAGAGCATGGTTGAAGAATGGGAAGGCTCAAATCAGTGACGATTTCTCAAATAATAAATAGGAAATCATGGCCCTATGGGACTATTTAAAGGTAGTAAGTTATAATTGCAGAGGTTATCCATGGAGAAGAGGTCTGGGGTTGGTGCATAGTAGAAGGGAAATACATTTTTATTCATGTAGAAACACATGAGCACAATGGTTGCAAGGTTCATGATTTAGAGGGGTACAAGAAAACTTTGGTTTGGAACAAAGGAAATGAGACATGCAAAGGACATGGGGGAGTTATAGTGCTAATAAATGAAAAATGGGGTGGTGTTGTAAAAGTGGTAAAAGAAGACCCCAAAAAATAATATATCTGGTAGTAAATAACTTAGAAGGAGGTTACTTTCATGTTGGTTGCTTGTTATTTTTCCCCAAAAAACTCAAAGATTTATAAAAGAAGCAATTTCGACAACAAAGACTTGTATGCCTCATTGAAAAGAAATATCGCTCTTTTCATCCACTCACGAGAAGTAATGTTAATGGGTGATTTTAATGCAAGGAAAGCTAACAACCAATCTCTCTAGTTGAGCAATGAATAAATAGGGGAAACCAATCCTTTATGGTTGGAAGAGAGTGAAGATCAACCATGGGCAAGAGTTTCACAAGATGGAAATGGGGGCGTGACACACTTTGGGGAAGAATTATTGGGGATTTGTAGCTTGTTTGGAATGGTTATTTGCAATGGTATGAGAGGGTGGCCAACCTCAGGAGTTATCACATACAAAACTTACAATGGTGAAAGTTGGTAGATTACTTAATCTGCTCTCAAAGTTTTACTTCTAGAGTGTTGAAGTTTGATATAGGGGATTGTCTTATTGAAATGAAATCTGATCATACCCCCTTATTGGTTAAGTTAGAATTTATTTCTAGTCCACACAATAATCAAATCTTTGGTATTCAAAATAAAAAACTTTCCTCATAAATTAGGAAAATAGGGAAAGGTTTAGTGCTTCTCTTAAGCAGCAGTTTCAGGTTATAAATTACAACACAAAAGATATGACAACCAATAAGACGAGTGGTCATGTTCATAGTAGTTTTTTTATCCCAATAATCCTTGGTTGAAGTGCATGTAAAAGGTTTCATCCCAAGAAGAGGGCTACAAGTACCTTTCGGGCAAATCCATGGTATGATGAAGAATGCAAGGCAGCCAAAAGATCAATGGCTCACGCAATATGGTTGCTGCACTATGGCAAAGAGTTTTCAATTATGAATTTTGTTGCTTAATTTTCACTGTTAGAGAGAAGGGAAACGTCACTATTGTTTTCCATGGCTTCCTCAGGCTATCCTCTAGTTTTACGTAGCTTAATTTATTGCCTATAGCCTATTGAGAGCCCACACACAACAACCCATCAACTAATAAAATTCATCCCACAGGCCATACGAGTTGTTCTTGAGAAATTGGGGGGCATACGTGGTTGTATGGGCCATACGCCCAGTGCTATGGCTTACCTCTTCTCCACAAGGTCGCTCCTCCTCCTCGGGCTGCCTGTAAGTGTTTGATGACTGGCTGAATTGATATCAGGATTATGAGTGTACCAAGACATTGTTTGAGCTGTCAACCATTCTCTTAATTTTATCTCATGCATAACCTCTCACGTCAATGAGAATATTAATACATGGACTTTTAACATGTAATTATATTTTGGTTTATGAGCTTAGTGTAACTTGGGATTATGAGCATGGTTGTGTGAATGTGTTGTTTGAAGGATCATCAAGGATTTCTTCTTTTAATATTGTTCAACAACTTGTTTTTTAAAATCATCTTTGTCCAGCGGTCATTTCCAAACCGATCCAAATTTATGCCATTGGCCCGGAGGACCACGTACACAATTTGCCCTCTGATCTGCTATGCACCGGACGGCTGGCAGGATCGGCATTGCGTCTTCCATTTACCGTCGCCTGTCGCAACCGAAACGCCACCGTTTCCTGCCTCTGCTCTCCGACAATTTTGCACGAGACCAGACCCAGCGCTTGGCTTAGGCTAAGCTTCGTGACAGAATTCTGCAACAAATCCAGCACTGAATCCATGCCTTCTTCGATTTATAGTTAATCGACCGAGGTATTCGGCGAGCGAGGTATTTGGATGTGAATGTGCAGCTCTTGCCTCGCCTCTTCTCTTCTCTTCAGGCTTCACCTAAACGTTGATATCGATTGCCCAACGGACATTGAAACTTTATTTTGTAGCTGGTCAACACAATCGAACAACTTCCATTTATTTTACTTTAACAACCGAACAGCCTTTCTACTTCTGAACACGATTCTCAAGAACCAAGCAATTGACCGTTCTTTTTGTACTTGCTCTCAAAAACATAAAATCACCGCTCCTTTTGTACTTGCTCTCCTAAACATAAAATCTTACTCTCCTTTTGTACTTGCTCTCCAAAACATAAAATCTAGTAAGATTTTATGTTTAGGAGAGCAAGTACAAAAGGAGCGGCCAAGGGGCTGTTCGGTCGTTAAAGTAAAAGAAGTGGAAGTTGTTCCATCATGTTCACCAGCTACGAGACAAAGTTACCACCTTGCTCGACCGAATACTCAGTAAACCATAGTTACCAAATTCGGTCGAATTGGGAACTCGAATCGAGAAAAAGATAAGAAATTTTTTAATCCTAATTTTTACAGTATCTACTGAATTCGAATTCAAACTTGGTAACTATGAAATCTACCATACTCCTTCACAGAAAACATTGTTAACAGGCACGTTTGGCTACGGCTTGCAGCCGCCTGTGGACTCATAAGAATTAGATAACGCAGATAGTATATACACTGTTTGCCAAATCCATTGTTTGCAAAATAGAAGAAAGTTTTGACAACTTCAAACAATATTGATGTGAGGTTGACGGTATGAAATTATATAATTGTTTAATAGGAAAATAAAAGTGAACGTCAAAGTTTTTTTTTCAACCAAAAAAATACGCTTTATATTCAAAAAGATATAAAAGTGTACAATGCTGTTATAATAGGTCTAACACGAGGAAATACAAGCACTATGCCGAAGAATCATACATTCTACACAAAACAAAAGGAGAACTAGTCCCATCATGACCAAAATCTATCCCATGGATGGGTAGCTCTCAAGTCCAGGGTCTTTCAAAGATTGATCCTCGAGGAAGGTCTCTCGTTGCCTTCTTCCCATCTTGTAAAAAGAATGTGTCCCGAAGGCAAAGATAGCGCTTTTTTGAAAGAATATCAGCCTCAATGTTTTCCTCTCTGTAGATGTGGGAGAAAGTAATATGATTGAGCAGCTGGGTCGCTTCACGAGTTCTCTCCTTCCAACTCATCAGGTCTGCAACATGGAAATCAACGCGCCCGTTCAACCAATCAATGGTAATTTTGGAATCACCAAGCAGTAAAAGCTCATTGATATGTAATCGACTTGCCAGAATACAAGACGCCCACGCTCCCATGAGTTCAGCTTTCATATTAGATCCTTGCCCGCAGTTTAGTGTCCATCGGTAACTCGTCTGAGGGTTTATGGCAATCTTCCCACCAGCCCCGCAGAATAAACCATCCTGTTGTGTCGCTCCATCGAACTAGGCCACCACTCTATCAAGTGGAACGGTAAAAATGGACCTGCAAGGTGTTGAGACTGGTGGCCAAAATCTACCCACTGTCAATTCAGCGATGATGGAGCAGGCCACTCTGTGAAAAGAAGGTGGCTTATCCTCAAACAAAGCGGCGTTCCTGTTTTTCCATATATGCCAGCAAAGAAGAATTTGTAACTTCACCTGATTCGTTGAGACCCTCGACCAGTCCTGGAAGCAAAAAGATGGGCTAGTACCTGTCCAAGTGGATGAGGGCGAAAGTGCCGGGGTTATGAGTTGCCACACGGATCTGGAAAATGAGCAATCTATGAATAGATGTGCGCTCGTCTCTAAATTTGAATTGCAAAGACAACAGCGACTGGGCCCCTCCCAACCCCGGGCTTGAAGATTCGGCCACAGCAGAAGTTTGTTTTCAATTAAAAGCCAGGCGAAAAGTTTCAATTTGAGCGAACAGTCGCTCCTCCAGATCATGCCATGCCCTCGCTCAGTATTATTAGTCCAGCATTTGGCAGCCAGAGCGTCGTAGGCATTTTTTGCGATAAGAGCACCGGACCTGTCCCCTCCTGTCCACAAGAGCGAATCGGGTCTATCCAGTAAGCGGATGCCCGATTCCAAAAGCCTGCGTGTAAAACCATTCCACTCGACTGCAAGTTCTGCGTCCATATCAAGCTAGTCACTCCTGAGCCAACAGTCGCTTAAATGACCCCCGCTGTGATCAGATTTGATTTGATATAGGAAGAAAAGATTTTTACAATGTAGATGTTCCAGCAGTTTAGTAGAAAGCAAGGCACGCTTGCCCAATCCCAACAAACTGTCCCTGCCCACTTCAATTTGATAACCATTTCCAGGCTTCCACGAGAGCCATTGGAGAATGATTGGAAGGGTCTTTAACAGATGTTTCCAAGTATGAGAGCCAACTGTGGGTCTCTCAGTGGCCGATCTGAGCTAGAGGTGAACTGGGATCTGAGGAAAGTATTTTGCCTTTATAACCTTGCTCCAGAGACCAGGCTTCATGAGGATACGCCAAAGGGTGTTTGCCGTGAGCGCCTTTTGGAAGAAGGGTAGATTCTTGAGGCCCCAACTGCCCAATTTCTTAGGTTTTGAAATTGCCTCCCAGTTGCATAAATGATAACGTGTCAATTTTTTGCCAGTCCACAGAAAGGAGAAAATAAGTTGACGAATCAAGCTAAGAACTGTGGCCGAGATTTTTGCTAGCGCCATCCAATAGACCGGAAGGCTTTCCAATACGGCTTTAATGAGAATATATCTCCCTCCCAAGGAGAGTAGCTTGTTACACCAGTGATGGATTCTGCTCTCAAATTTATCTAGAAGCCAAAGCCAATCATTCTTAGAATATCTGGTGGATTTGATATAAAATTCAAGATAGGAAAACCCCTGCTTTAGATCTGCTGCTTCAATACCGAACAAATCTTGCAAAATTGTTAAGAAAGGCTCCTGTGTTTAAAGCAAGGAAGAGAGAAATGTAAGATGATAATGATAAGATGAAGTAACAAAAAGTTTATGCTATTACATTGTGAAATTATAATTTAAGTAGTTATAAGAGATTTTTTTAAAAAGATATTATATGAATTGCATAAAGTGATTGGGAGAAAAAATTTGTACAATATATATTTGGATGTTTATAGATTCGTTGTTTAGGTAAATGTGTCATGTGTTAGGTATGCAATTTTAAATAACTGGAACAATTTTAATCAATTAAAATGAAAAAAGAAAGATTATTGTGAACAAATTAAAGTGAAAAAATTGAAATTTATAAAATACTTTTTTAAACATAAAAAATTTGTATTTGATTTGTTATTATAATTTTTTAATAGAAAAATGTGAATGTCAAACATAATTTTTTAATAAACAAATAAAAGTGAATGTCAAAGTTATTAAGAGAAAGAAATGTAAGAGGAAGTAACAAAAAGTTTATGCTATCTTCATTGTCAAATTACAATTAAGTAGCTAGTGGAGATTTTTTTTTAAAGATATTATATGTACTATATAAAGTGATTGGGAGAAAAAAATGTACAATGTATATTTGGATGTTTATAGATTTATTGTTTAAGTAGATGTGTCATGTGTTAGATATGTAATTTGAAAGAATTGGAATAAATTTAACCAATTAAAATGAAAAAAAAAAAAAAAAAAACTGTTGTGAACAAATTAAAGTGAAAAAATTGAAATTTATCAAATAATTTTTTTAAATATAAAAAATTCTTATTTACTATTATAATTTTTTAAATATAAGATGAAGTAACAAAAAAGTTTATGTTATCTCCATTTTGAAATTATAATTGAAGTAGTTAGTGGATATTTTTTTTAAATATATTACATTCACTACATAAGGTGGTTGGAAGAAAAAATGTACTATGAAATAAGAAAGAGTTAGTATCTTCATTATGAAGTGATAATTGAAGTATTTAGTGGAGATTGTTTTGAGAGATCTTATATTAACTATATAAAATGAGGGGAAAAGGAAATGTAATATAAAATAAGATTTATATATATATATATATATATATATATATATATATATATATATTAAATAATTTTTATTTTTTTTAGAAATTTTATATTAACTATATAAAATTAATTAATTTAGATGTAAAATCATTTTTCCATGCAATGTTAAACTTGTTCATATAAATACAAAATTAAATTTTAAATATGGAATTATTAAGAATTTTTTTTTATATTATTTCAACTTTTTTAAAACAAATTTATCTATTAAGTAACAATGTATTTATCTCTCTTCATAGACATTAAAAAGAGAATCAATATTACTACATAGTGAGAGTGAGTGTGGGACAATCCCCAAAACACCATGTCAAGAAATCATATTTCACCTTTGTGACACCAAGAGGGTTGAAGATGAAAAGACTTTTCCATAGAATGCCTTGAGTATACCGAAATTAAATCTCAATTTATAAACCATCAAAACTATAGTAATATTGGAATGCTTCTTCAAATGCTTTTTAAGCATAGAAATAACATTATAAATAAATCTAAATAATCCCATGAATTTGATGCACATGAACTTGTTATTTAATGTCTATTAATAGATTACTTAATATCCTATCACATTATATATATTGTTTTCCAGGTATCCATGTCATTGTTAAAAAATATTTACACTTAAAACTATATATATATATATATATATATATATATAAAATTTAAAATCTTACAGTTATATGAAAGAAATAAGGAGAATAAGTCTTAATTAAGGCTTGTCAAGCTCAAGTATCATGAAACACGACAATATATGAATTTTCTCAAGATATATAGTGCCATGAGTCTTTGTTAAGGGGATTTTGGCCTAAGAGTTGGATATGGATGTCATTAAGATTTTTTGTGCATTGTAAGTGGGTATGAGGGAATTTACCATGGTTTGGTAAGGAAAAACAAACCTTAGATCTTTGATCATGGTCACATGAGGTAAAAAAACAACCTCATGCCCTAAACATAGCTTCTTGGGCTCAAGCAACATGAACACATCCTCAAACCATGACACAAGAACCTTGTAGGGTATCTTTGGCCTACTAGAAGGATATCGGTGTGATGAATAGTCATGATAACCAAGTATGGTTCTCGAGGTCTAACAATGTCAAGGGATGAAAACAAGATGCTTAGGTACCAAGCAAAGCTTCTCAGAATGAACCACCATGAAAAACATAATGGAACCACACCTATCATACTATTATACTATCATAATATTATAATATGGATACCATTATAATATTTGTCATACCATCAATGGGTTGTGGGTCCTTGATCATAAAGAATAAAAACAAGTGCCTTAGGACCTCATTAAAGGTTCTTGAGATCAAGATCCTTGAACAAGTCCTCTAACCAACACATAAGAAATTTTTAGGGCATCTTTGGCCTTTGAGTGGGATACATGTGCAATGAGTAGGATTTATGCATTAGAAATGCATGCTAATTCATGCACATTGTCAAGGGGAAAACAACATCCTTAAGCCCTAATTAAACATTATTGAGCTTAGGAACCATAAACAACACCACAAAACCATGACACAAGGTCTCTCTATAGTGTTTTTGGCATATAAATTGAATATGGGTGTCATTACAAGGTTTTAGGAATCATGGGTTGATCTTCATCCCTTAATCATAGTTGAGGGAGGAAAAACATACACTATACTCCTAAAATTTTATTTTCAAGCTCAAGTGCAATGGACAAGTAATTGAACCATCACATATAACCTTTGTAAGGTATCAATCACGTCCAAGTGGGATATGTGTGAGATGAATGGGTTATTTGTGAGCCAAGAATGGATATCAAGGTATAGTCAAGGTCATTGGAGGGGAAAAAATGGAATTGGTCCCTAAATGAATATTCTCGGGCTCAGTCACCATGAAAAAGAACCGACAACATACAAAACATTCCCTCTCTTAGGAATCTTTTGACTATGAGAGGTTTATGAAGGAACAATATGATGTTTTCACTAAGGCTAATGGGTCATAGGGTCTCAATAATTTTAAGGAAGGATTGGTGTAAAAAATGAGCTTAATCCCTAATTAAACCTTCTTAAGCTCAAACATAATGAAAAGCAACTAGAAACCACGACATGAGCCCTCTCTTGGGAGTCTTTGGCATTTGAGTACAAAATGGGTGACATTAAACGATTTTTTTCATAATGGATGGGTATTGGGTTCTTGACCATAATTAGGGGAAGGTTCAAACAAGATAATTCATCTCTAAACCTTGATTTTGAGGCTCAAGAATCATGGAAAAGTCCTTAAACCACCAAATATGACCTTGGCAACTATATTAATCAACTCCAAAATAATGGATATGAGAGCCATCATTAGGTATTTTTTGAACCAAGAATGGGTCTCAAGGTCTACTCAAAGACAAGGGAATATAATAAGGTCCTTGTTCCCTAAATGAATCTTCTTTGGATCAATCCTTGTGAAAAAAACCTATAACCCATAAAACATTCCCTTTCATAGGGATCTTTCGACTATGAATGGTTTACTAGTAGGCATTATGATGTTTTTAGTAAAAATAATGAGTCTTTGAGTCATAAAAGTGGTCATAAAAGGATAACGAGAGGCTTAGGCATTTATAAAAGCTTATCAGGCTCAATCATCATGAAAAATGCATTGAAACAACACTTAGGACCTTACTATGGGATGTTTTTCCTCTATGTTGGATATAGCCATCATTACCTGGTTTTGGGAAGCAGTGATGGTTCTACGATGCTAGACCATCGTGAAAAAGGAAAACAATAGTTTTACATAGGAATATGAACTTCATATGCCTTAATAATTATGATCAAGGCCTCTAACCATGACACATTCCATCTTTATGGGCTCTTTCACGTCCAAGTCATATTATAGATCTCATTAGGTGATTTCACACAAAGAGCCTAATACTAGAAACCTTATTAGGGACTAAGCCCCGAGTTTCCTCCCTTGGCCATGTCTAGGGTATTAAGACACATACCTGCTACTCAAACCATCCAAATCACACCCATGTCTCTACTTGGAGGCCAAGAATACACTTAGAATATTATGTGTGGTGATTTAAAGTGTTTTTATTTTTCCTGGGTCCCTAGAATCCTCATTTAGAGCATGAGGCCCAAGTTTCCTTCCCAAACAATTTTTGTGGCCTCTTGAGTTTGAAGAATAGTGAAATTATATACATAATTCTATCACATTTGAATTAGGCATTGAATTATGTAATTAGTTCCATTTACCCATTTAGAACTCAATTTTAAAACTCCATACACATGCATGTAACACATTTGAATTGTACGATGGATTACTTATATTAATCACATCAATATAAATTAAATATTTCTATGTAATTCTTTAAGATTGTGCACTAGGTGTAGGTTGTGCAATGGGTGCAAGACCAAGATCAATCAACCATCACAAAGAATTCACACACATTTATCTTCAATATAAGTGTTTAATATAAAAAATAATGCATATGCATTTCTCTTCAATATATTTTTTTAATGTGAAAAATAATGTACACACTTTAATGTGAAAAAATTTAAGTTTCCAATAACCAAGTTGGTGGTATGGAATACATAAACCATAGAAAATTCAAAGTTTTTTCCTTCTTTTATAAACCACAATATGTTACACACACTATAGTTGATGAGATTCTAGTCATATAGAGCCTTATTTTTTCAAATTAGAATTATATATTTTAAAAGAAATATGACTAATTATTATTATTATTATTATTACACTTTTCTTGTGGCATAATTCATTAAGTGAAAAAATATAGTGTTTGGTAAGGAAAAACAAACCTTAGATATTTTAACCAAATGAAGGAAAATTTTACTCCACATGAAAGTGATTTCCTTTTGTAAATTCTACTCCACATAAAAGTGATTTCCTTTTGTAAATTCTAATCCACATGAAAGCCATTTCTTTTTTCTTCTACATAAAAAAAAGAAATTAAATTTGATATTTTAAATAGTGAATTTATTATTAAATTATTATTTTTTATTTAAAATGTATTTTTAATTGGAAAATGTGTTAATATGTTTAAATAATAAATAGAGTAACAAAAAGTTTTATAAGGATGAAAATGTTTTATTAAATTTATAGTCTTCTTGTTAATTGGGTTTAGTTTAGATGGTTGGGAGGAATGATTGTTATCCTCTCCACCCAACTCCAATTCATGATATGATATTTGAGTTTTTAACATATATTAAAATTATATAATTGACTTTCATTTAAATAATTATATTGAATGATATTTTAGTTGTTTTATTGAATTTATAAGATTTGATTTCATTTAATCCAATATCATATATTATAAAATAATAACAATAATTTTAGTGTGGATCAAACAATCATCATTGACAAATTTTTTAATATAAAAGGATAACATTTTTAAAATAAAATTAGATCAACTATTGAAAGATGAGGAAAATTACCAATATTATTTAAGGTCAATTCTAACTATTTTTTATTAACATAAACAAAGAGAACTAAAAAAATATATAGGAAGAAAGAGAGAGCACACCAAAATAAATTTAGCTTAACTCAGTATCTTGTAAATAAAAAGAAATTTGCATCTTCATTATATTTTTTACTAGTGAAATCAACAAAACATAAGAGAGTGCCTTAAAAATACACCCTAAGATTTATTTTCATTGTTTTGATCTCCTTTAATACTTTATAATAAATCAAACCTAAAATAAATCTAAACTAACTTATTTTTTCTTTAAAATATACTTTCATACAACAAACCTTATCAAAGTTTATAAAAATATTTTCTTATTCTAGTAACACTACTAACCAACTCATAAATTCATACTCATAAAGTTAAACAACAACACTTTGGTAACACATACCTACTTAATATTGATTTCAAAAATCTCTTTCTAAACTTCCACATCACATATCTACTCAACCTTTATTAAAAGAGACTAACCTACTCCTAAATTCTTACTCAAAACATTGAACAACACCACTTTCTTATCACATACCTATTCAATCTTGATTAAAAAAATCACTTTCTTATCACATACCTACTCAAGATTGATTAAAAAATTCTCTCAATAACAATAACTTTCACATCACTTTCTTATCACATACCTATTCAATCTTAATTAAAAAAATCATGTTCTTATCACATACCTACTCAAGATTGATTACAAAATTCTCTCAATGACAATAACTTTCACATCACATATCTATCTAGTCAACCTTTATTAAAAGAAACTAACCTACACATTTACTCAAAAGATTGAACAACGCCACTTTAGTATCACATACCTACCCAATCTTGATTAAAAAATTCACGTTCATATCACATACCTACTCAAGCTTGATTAAAAAATTCTCTTCCTGACCAGAGCTTTCACATCACATATCTACTCAGCCTTTATTAAAAGACATTATCTTACTCAGAACTTTGGAGAGCCCAATTTGTTTAAAAACGGTGATCGATCTTAACTATTGGTGGTATCCAGTTTTGCAAAGTCCGCAAGCGGGTGTTTCCCTTTCAGTTGTCTTGAAACATAATAGCGAATGTATTCTTGATGTATGAACTTTCTGTACAAGCACGGATGCTGTTCATCTACCAGCTTTGATGACGGAGCCACCTCTGCATCCAGACTCGCATTATAGAACAGAGCAATCGAAAGTCTGGCTCTCTCTTCGTTTGTTACTGCCCGATGTTCCACACTCTTGTATCTCCCGTTTGTCATTACCTGCGTAAAGGAAAGGTAAACGATAAGAAATTATCACAATGTGTACTTATGTATAAAATAACTACCTATAAAATAAAAGAATCCATATAGGATTACTGGGACAGGATGGGTTGAAGAATGCCAATGGCCAGATAATATGGAATTTTATGGAGAATGAGTTAATAAATGGTAAAAAGAGAATTGATGGAAAACTAGCACAGTAGCAAAGTTGTGGATGCAAAGTTGTGGATGGTGAATTTTCATTGTGGATGGTGAATGTCCAAAGGTTTAGGTTGGTAAAATTTTTAACTCAGTAGAAATCTGGTGAGTTGTTAAAGAAAGTTCTAATTGATATAGTGTAATTACTCTTTTTTGGTTGTCTGATTATATTACCCCAGTCAGTAACCAAGAACTGAGAATATGAAAGGGTTGGAATTAAATTTGCTAATCATTTGAATTTATGGTTAAAAGATGATTAAATGTGTCCATTTCCAATAGGTGTAGGTTTTTGGGTGTAATTACACTTTTCGAAAAGAGAGTGAATAGAATGAATGGTAAAGAAAATATTGCAGTATGGCTGTTTTCGGGCAATTTTTTTCCATTTGATTTTGCCCAAATCAAGTGATAAATGGTTGAATCTTTAGATTTGAGTGACTAAGTTGGTATAATCCCAGTGCCCCCGAGGTTTTTCAGCAAGCTGAATCTATTTATGCATTCAGAAATGCAATTTAAACAACAAAAAATAACTATTTTGTTCAAATTTACATCCCCTAATTCCAAACGCCAAAGGCAAAAGATAAAACGTTTAACAAAAACCAGAAAAAATGATCATAAAAAGATAATTTAAAAGATATAAAAACTTTTGTAAACATCCTTTTGATCTCTAGCAGAAATCAATCTGAAAATTCCCTTCCCCTGGGCTTACAGGAGAACTGATAAAACTATCGTACATATGATTACCTCTACCAAGTCCCCAATGTTTACAACTAGCCCGTATGGAATGGGCTGCACAGGAATCCATTGATTATCCTTCCGGACTTGCAAGCCTACTGTTTCATCATCCTGCAGGAGCAATGTTATTCCCCCTCCATCTGAATGAGGACTCAATCCGAGAACCAGGTCTGGTCTAGGGCAAGGCGGGTACAAGTTCATGCGCATCAAATTCATGGGCTCCGACCCAAACATGTTCTTGAAATAATCAGTAGACCCCACGTGAAGGTTTTCAGCGAACAGGCTCAACAGCTCTTGAGCGACTCTTTCTACCTCAATTGCATACCTCTCAACGGTATCCCTGGCAGTTAATCAATTAATGTTATAACTAAATCCACGCTCATCGATATAATTCTACAGAACAATACAATCATAATATTGTTTACCTGAAATGTGTGGGGACGGTCGGCCAGAGGGCAAGATTTTTAATGCCGTCCGGCATGAGTGCCAAAGCAAGCAAGTCACCCCAGTCCAACGTTTGATCATCAGCTGTCACGAACATCTTACCATAGCCCTGAGAGGCTCCTGCTCGCGGAGCATATTTATGCTTTTCTTCTAATGGAAGGTTGAAGAAATCTTTAGCTACAGCCTTTATTTCATCTATTAAAGAATGAGGAATTCCATGATTCACAATCTGTGAAAAAAAATGCATTAATATCAATCCTAATGCTTTACAAATTATTTTTACAAACCTAATGCTTTACAAATTATTTTTACAAACCTAATGCTTTACAAATTATTATATCATAACTAATGATAAGCAGAGATCCATTTAACACTTACCCACCTGCTATGGGAAATTACCCACCTGGAAGAAACCCCAATTTTGGCAGGCATTCGAAAGCCTCTCCATTTCTTGTTGTCTCTGATCATGTTGTCCATGCAACATTATCACTTTCTTCATGTCAATAACAGGGATTGCGAACTCAGAAGAGACGAGTAATGAGAACGTCGGCCTCTCTTCCTGGGGTCTGATGTAACGCCGGGGAACAGCTTCTGCAGCATTCGGGTGGACATGATTTTTGACAAGCTCCTGCACACTCTCCACGGGAATGGCTTTGCCCCCGTTTGGATTGACGAAAGGGTTCGCATCTACAGCGGCGGCCATGACAGGAGAGGAAGAGCAAAGGGTTGCAGAGCCTCCTTATCTGAAATGTTATTATTTCAGATTAGATCTAACCTCCGTTCATTAGTTATCCAGTCGCGAATCTTGATTTCCTCGTATATGCTGTCACGCTTGACCTCACCTTCGATTATTATGATTTCATGTTATAATTTAATCTATTTATTTGTTGTTCATATGTTAAATTCGGTTTCCTTAATACTTTAAGTGATAACGTAACATTTGTTGATGTGTTTATCTGTCTTTTTTTATTTTATTTAAGTAACAATATAAATATCAGCGTCGATTGAAGAGGGTTGAGGAAAAACAAACAAGTTACGTTTTGATAATATAGTGGTGCGTACAATGAAAGTTGGTGATGATTGGAAATATAACACAATGGACTAAGTAAATAAGGGAAAAAAGGTAATTCATTTGTAATAAAAAAATTCT
>ML794979.1:268478-285682 GCA_009831015.1 Picea engelmannii | reverse complement strand
AATATTGTTATAAGTAAGAAATGTGATAAATACATACATATTTGTTGTTTATTTAAAAAGAATTTGATTGAAAATTAGTTTTTGAGTTTTATTTATTAAATTTATAAATATCACATGTGAGTGTTATTTAAATATCTAAAAGTTACATTGTTTATATAAATATTTTTATGTATTTATTAATTTTTTTAAATATAAGTAAGATGTTCAAATTAAGAGAGGTAGAGTATGTATACTTTTGTTTATCTCACAAACAAATGATTGAATACACCAATTTAGTGTCTAGTTTGATAGTAGATTTAAAAATAGATTATTATTAGTATTATTTATATATATCAAATCTCTCTCTTTTTTATAAATAAAAATACATTTATATAATGTTTTATTCATATTTAAAAATTAGATCTAATCTGAAATAATAAAAAAATACCTTAAATCATAAAATTTTCATGTTAAGAAATTTAAACCCATTTTGTATATCAATTTTTTCTCTTTAATATGAATAAAAAAAATACATTTGTTTAACATATAATATTTTACAATATATTAAATACCCACTACTTTATACATCATACATTATCCAATAAGTATTTATCAAATACCCACTACTTTATACATCATACATTATTCAATAAGTATTTATCAAATACCCACTACTTTATACATCATGCATTATCCAATAAGTATTTATCATTTTATATCTATTTGGTAAATAAACACTAAGTGTTTACACCTTAATCTCGAATTGTTGCCATGAAGATTGTATTTATCATGCATGTTTACTTAAACATTATGCTATGTGATGTGTATAATGTAGCTTGAAGTTGATAATGTAACTTATAAAAGATTCTCTTCTTCTAATAGTTTATATGAATTTGTTTATATATATATAATAGATTATTAGTACATTTTTTATTTTTTATAATTTATGGAATAAATAAAATAAAATTGTAAATAAATGAATATAGTCTTTTTCTTGTGTAAATATAATTGCTTATGTATAAATCAAATTGATAAGAACTTTCCAATATTAAACTCACTTTTTTATGGAATAAATAAAATTAAATTGTAAATAAATGAATATATTATTTTCTTGTGTAAAGATAATTGCTTATGTATATTCTTTTCTTGTGTAAAGATAATTGCTTATGTATAAATCAAATTGATAAGTGTTTCTCATGTATAAATCAAATCAAATTGTAAAATAAAATATAAAAAAATGATAGAAAACTTATAATACCTTGAAAATTTTGAATAAGAAGTACCTAAATTCATACATTGTATTTATTTATGATGTAATTCATATTTTGGTGTATTTATATATGACAATTTTATATAATTTGGTGTTATGTAAATTCTATTTTTTTTTTATATATGATGTTGTTTAACCATGTTTTAGGTCTTTTTCATTTTTCAATTTTATTATTTTTTTTTTAAATAAAAAAGTCTTGTAGTATTAGTAGTGGAAACTAGAAAGGGTGGACAATATTGTTTAAAGACCAAAATATGACATTTGTTAAAAACATGGGTACTTGCCACATGTTCTGCCATAAGCGTGGAAACCAGAACATGAACTAGACTTGAGTTCCCCGACTATCTAGTGAACCAAAACCAGAGTTTGTAATGCACAAAAAACTTAACACTAAGACTAGAGAAAAACCCTGTAAGGGGACTAGACATGAGGCGAACCGAGGCGTCCATCTTGACGAACTTTGAAGGAAAATGGTTGGCAACAAGTCGAGCATCGACTTTTCATAGGCTCGCTTGATAGGGAGTCGTGCAAGATGTTCAAGCGCTTACTGAGGGTGCACTGGTTGTGCAGCTACTCTGCCAAATCCTTGTGCATCTCGAAGATCAAGACCAGGTGATCTTCCATGAGCCTCCAAGAGTTGGGGGACTGGTGAGCTTGCTCTTCTGTGTCATTTTCATGCCAACATTCGTCCCAATTTATACCAGGGTCCTCATCCTTGGTAGTGGAAGAATTCATACCAAGGTCCTCCTTTTGAAGAGGGACCTCCTCTTCAACCATGCAACCTATCTCGGCTAGATCCAGAGAAATCCAGGGGTTGATAGTGAATATGGGCAGCCGTTGTTTCAAGGTGGTCTTTGACAAATTTGGCAAAATTTCATCCCATTTGGGAAGAATCTCCTCTTCCACCCAACAACCACTGTGGAGACCTTTTGTGTTTGATGAATGGGGTGCATGTTGAGTCGCTTCATACCAGTTCTGATCAGAGTAGGATGGGTGGTCTGAGCTATCACCTGGGATGAGAGTGAGAGAGGTTGGTCGCGGGAGTTTGTTCATGTCGAAATTGCTTTAATAAGCTGGCCCACGCCAAGACTTACCTCTCTCGCAAGGCATGGCTAGGCAAAGCGCAAGGGATATGAGATTGACAGTGGGGTGGCCAGTGGTGTGAGTGGGAGACAGAGGACAAAATGCAAAGACGTGGAGCATAGCAAGCCGAATGAGATGGTGAACTGAGACCAAATGCCAGAAATAATACCTCCCGCGGGACGAGATGAGCAGGAGGACGAAAGAGTTGATGGCTTTAGTTTCCATGAGTGTTGGATCAATGAGTATTTGTTGTATCGTACCAATGCCAAGGAGTTGAACCTGAGTCTCTATTAAGATTGAGCGCACCGAGCCTTATGAATGCTCAACATAATGACTTGACAAGGGAGGAGAGTGGTGACAAGGGGCCTTAACTACCCTCATATCCTCTCTAGTTGTCGACAAGTGCGCACTATTGCCATGTGTCACCTCATCAAGGGACCAATTTTATTATAAAATTAATGAGTTTGTTTTCATTTTTATAATACACATATTATATATGATAATAAAAAGATGATTTTATTTTCCAAAGTAATAATCTTTTTAATAATATATCTTTTTCTTATTCGTAATTTTATAATAATACTTTGGGCTAATCCAAGTCATAACAATGACATTGTCTCAAGATATGTATGAACATAACTATGACTTTTCTTTTTCGTTTATTCTGTGAAACTTCACATGATCGTTTGAATTTATAAGCAACGATCAACATTTATTGATCGACATCATGCTCCCGTAACATTTAATAATTTTAAGTGGAAATCTTAAAATTCTTTTCAGTTGGGTTGTTTTAAACTTGGTTTAAATTTATTAACGGGAAAGTTTTATGATCTAAGTTTTCTTTTTATTTTAGAACACTGTCTGACTGGCTAGCGCCTCATGCCACTCTACCAGCCCTTGGTTACTAGCAGCCAACCCAACAGCGATTGATTACTTCCTACCTACCGAGGGAATGCTTACCCGAGAGATCTACCCTTCCGAACGCACAGTCCATCTTGACTTTCTTCTACCCACGGGAGGCTATGCTTCCAGCGACGCATGAACTGCACAGAGAACTAGAGAAAAGGACATTTACTATTAGTGAGAGATAGGACAGAGAAAACGACATTGACTGTTAGTGAGAGATATGAGTGAAAATTATTTGCCAGGCATACTACCAATGATTACCAATCTACCTTCTTTTCCTGTCCATGGAGGGTTTACTTAGATAAAGGTTTCTAAGCATCATGTATGTAAGGTTAGCTTCACCATTTAGTCATCTGTTAGTCTCTTCATCAGTCTCTATTTCCCCTCGTGTAGTCCCCTGAGGGCCACATAAAGGGTAGGGAACGGGTGAGATGGGACTGGATAGAGATGACAGATTTATATGGAATAGGGAGGGTTTTAGTCAAACTACTGTATGAACTCAAAATTGTATATTTTATTATAACAATCAATCTATTTCAGTAAGAATAAACAAATCTAAATACAAAACATTATTATTTATACATTTTTATCAATTACATATTACATTATTCATCATTCAACCGATAGAATAATTAGATCACATTATCAATATAAATATTATTAAAATTATCCACTAAATATACTATCAACAATCATTAAAATTATCCACCAAATATACTACAACAATGAAACCATCCAATGAACAAAATAACAAAATGAATCAGTCACACTATCATTGTGAATATCATTCAAATCATCTGCCAAATACACTATCCATTATTGATAGTGCAACTTTCCTGTAAGAAAATTACATTATCCACTATTCAATAGACAGATTCAAGAGGGCACATTAATGCCTAGTGAATATCACTTACCATATTAAAAAAGAAAACTAATGATTTGATATTAATTAATTCACCACCATGTTTCTATATGTGTTTATATGTTTGCATATAAAAAAGAAAGTACCCAATTTAAACAAGTGTTATTGTATCTATATGCTTTAGCTTAAAAAAAAATAAAAAAATAATGATTTGATATTAATTAATTCACCACCATGTTTCTATATGTGTTTATATGTTTGCATATAAAAAAAGAAAGTACTCAATTTAAACAAGTGTTATTGTAGGAGTAATGTCTTTGTTGAAAAGTTTTGTGAAAATTTATTAATATTAATTTATTGTAGAAAATAAGTCAAACATATAAAAAAAGAAAGTACTCAATTTAAACAAGTGTTATTGTATTAGTAATGTCTTTGTTGAAAAGTTTTGTGAAAATTTATTAATATTAATTTATTGTAGAAAATAAGTTGATTACATTGTGTCATTATTATGTATAACGAACACAACCATATCATTAAATATGGTTAAGATACTTCTATGAAGCATTTTTTTTTTTAAAGGTAAAAAATATAATTAATATCCAATAAAATTTAAACTAAAAAAATGGAAACCTTAAAAAAAAAACCTAAAAATTAAATAATTAAACAAAAAAAGTTTGAACACAACAACAATTTTAACCTAAAAAATTGAACCTAAAAAATTGAAACATTAAAATTTGAACTTTTGTTTTGCATGAATAGGCTTGATTCAAGTTTCATTTTCTAAAAAAAAACAACCAATGGTAATAGATATTAATTGATTTTCTTTATCTAACTAAATTGTACTAGGCACCTATTCAACAAGCATTCATATTGATGGCCTTGTTTACATAACCAACCACTGAAAGAACTGACAAAACAAAAGACAAACCCAATTGGTATAGGCATAGCCATGGTCAAGTAGTGTTAAATTGAATGTCCGAAGGTCTGTCTCTTCAATGCATTAGCCAAGTATTCAACTATAGGTTTTACCATTGTTTCTTCAAAGAGTATGAAAATGGAAGAACACATATGGTGACTATATTAATATAGGGTAAGTTCTTAGCATTATTAAGAAAGACGCCTGATTAGGGTTAGGATTACGGTTAGGGTTTAGGACATTGCACAATATTTTTTAATGTTGTTGGACTAACCGCCACACCTCTCGTGGACTAACCATCAAGCTGAGAATATGGGATTAACCGCCCACTCAAGGTGATGTTGTTGATTTGGAAGTTTACTAACACCTCGGAGTTTTGGTGTAATGGAAAATCTTAACATGGTATTAGAGCCTCGGAGGGGGGGTGTTGGACCAACCGTCGCACCTCTTGTGGACTAACCGCTATGCTGGGAACATGGGACTAACCTCCCACTCAAGATGATATTGTTGATTTGGAAGTTTACTAACACCTGTGGGTTTTGGAGTAATGGAAAATATTAACAAATGTGACTATTAAAACCTTGATAGTAGCAGAAAATGGAATCAACATTTGTCAGATTTGGCAAAGAGCCCCACCAAATCCAAATATGAAATAATATGAGAGAGTAATATCCATTCAATGTATTTTTTACTAAAATGATTTTAAAAGTTAAAGGTGGGTATCATGTATAATCAGAAAGATAAACTGAACAACTTTCCAAACCAAACATTTACTAACATGTTTGAACTGCATCATTGATGTTGCTTCTCTATGGTGTTGCCTTCCTCAAAGGGAAGAAATAGAAACTGCTTGGGAGTGCTAAATGTAAAATGAGGAGACACATTCACAGTGACTGAGTGAGTTAAAAACTAAGCATCGTAAAATAAATAACTATCTAATAAAAACAAGTTGGTAAAGGGAAGAAATAGAAGCTGCTTGGGAGTGCTAAATCTAAAATGAGGAGAAGTAAAAAGACACATTTGCAATGACTGAGAGAGTAAAAAACTAAGCACCGTAAAAGAAATATCTATCTAATAAAAATAAGTTGGTATGAGTAGGTATACTCCAAGTAAAAACCCATCTAATAAAAACAAGTTGGTACAAGTAGGTATACTCCAAGTAAAAACCCATAGAAAGAAGGTGGAGCACTCACCCACAGTGCGTTAGCATGCAGAACTATCAAGTAAAAACACCCTACTCAGAGAGGAACCAACACCTCATAGAGATGACACAAGGTAAAATGAAGAGCACCACTTTATGGTAAAAAACCTAAATGCACTGAAAAATCAAATTATATAAAATAAATAAAGCTAGTAAAACACTTTGATTTTGATTTAAAGTGAATTTTCATTGTTAATCACTTTTTTTTAATGATAAAAGGACATATTTTTTCACTTTTTTTTTTAATGACAAAAGAACATATTTTTTTATACAATGAAGTTAATGCTTAAATCACATCCTTTCATTTAATGTAATTACTAAGAATATTCTGAGCATATGAAATTGTGTCCATTAAAAATCCATCTCTAATTAAAAGCCTATTAATTCTGGCCATTTCCAATAAGTGTAAGTCTATCCATATTTTCACTAAACAGATCTACTTTGCCAAAGATGAAACAACAGAATAAGCATACCTAATTCGAGCCATGCAAGTTTTTCTTGCTTACTAAATGGGAACAAGCACTTAAAAAGATTACTCTCCAAGAGTTTGATGATGCAAGACAAGCATGTCCCATCCATTCATGTACATTTTTTTTAAAGAAAGAGCTCATAAAACAAAACTACGCAACAAAATCACCCAAATTAAGAATACCAATATTTGGTCTAGAAGTTGGCTAACCCTTCAAATTTCAATCTTTTATGTCTTGGACAAACGGAGGCTTTCGTTTGGTATTGCAAGATTGTTTAAAAGGGCGATGTTGACCAGAGTGCTATCAATTATCAGTTAAGCATACAAAACATACCCAATTCAAATGAGAGTAGGGAAAATGCATTGCAAAGGTGGGTAAAATTCTTTACCTTGAGATAAGATACCCTAGAGTTTTGGAAACCTCTTTGTTTACTAGTCCGGAGCAACAGGTAATCCATTTATAATTTCCTCCTATTCTTCACATTAGTTTGTATACAAAAAGATGAGAAACATCCACAGAAGACTTGGTAACGAAAGAACAAAAAACAAAATTTTGTAATCATTTGATTATTGTCACTGTGTATGAATGACAAAAATTATCATGAGTTGAGAAGATATCCTCCTGATTAAGATGATGTTATTTTGAATGCTTACACCGCTGGATGGAAGGTAGTTGGACCTTATCTGGTAAGAAAAGCAGGAGGGGGACATCCTTGGGAATGATACCATGCTCGAAAGAACAAAATAAGTGAGGACGTCAACCGTCAGGTCGAATAAAATCGAGTGCTATGTATAAGTACTCCTTTACGCTCACAAGATCGTACTCTCGTCCCCCTTATAATCCCATTGGAAAATATTTCATGACTTTGTAGCACCATTAATACCCAACAAATTTACCAAGACAAGTGCAAACATACCGGGGTGGCACCGCCGCAAGAATAGAAACGATTGCCACAATCTTTAAATAGAGAGCATCTCTTTTGTTTATGCATGAATCTGCTTTACAAGAGCAATCAGTATCCTCTTGTGCAGCCACAAAATTTAACACTTAACCCTTCTGGTGAAGTAGCTATGGTCCACCGGGCGGCCCTGACCACAACCAATAAGCCCTCCATATTACAAACAAAAAATAGATCTATACATATATATTATATCTATTAACAAATACATGGTGTATAGAAATGGACTTTATACCAATGAAAAAATATTGTTTATGAGAAAATGAGAAACAAATAAGATAATACAAGAAGACATAATTGGGAACAAGAAAGTGAAGAGCACATAAAGTACATTTCATGAAGGGAAAAGAGCTTAGCTAAATAAATTCAAGAAAATCAAGAAGATAAGAAACAAAACAAGAAATCCTAATGGACTCGTAGTATAGTCACATTTACAGTTATAACTAACACTCCCTCTTAAACTCAACACTTAAAAACATCAGCACTGATAATGCCCAAGTGTTATATCTTAAATTCAAAAACGGTTCTTCCTAGTGGCTTTGTAAAAATGTCTGTGAGTTGATCTTGTGAGCCACAAAATTGAAATGCGATGTCACCATTATTGACTAGCTCACGTATGAAGTGAAAACAAGTGTCAATGTACTTTCTTTTCTTTTGAAACATGTGGTTTTTGGATAAAGAAATTCCTGAAGTGTTGTCATAGAAGATAGGAGTTGGCTCATTTTCTGTATGTGACATATCATTCAATAGTCTTTGCAGCCACGCAGCTTGACACGAAGCTGACGTAGCAACGACATACTCTGCCTCTGCATAAGATATTGAAACAATGGGTTGCTTCTTTGATGCCCAATAAATCAAGTTCGGGCCCAGGTGAAAAGCATGTCCTGAGGTGCTTTTTCGGTCATCTAGGTTGCTTGCAAAATCACTATATGTGTAACCAGAGAGATGATTATCTTCAAACTGAGTGTACCATCAGCGAAAATTGAGAGTGCATGTCTCAGAATCCTTTTCGCCATCTTCCAATGACAATATTTGGGGGATTCCATGAACCTGGAAACAAAATTGGTTGCATACACAATATCAAGCCTAGTTGTTGTAAGATACAACAAACTGCCTACCAAACTTTTGTACGAGGTAGAATCTATTGTAGGGCCTTCATCTTGATTGCTGAATTTTGTGCCTAGGGGTATAGGAGTTTCTGCTCGATTGCAGTCTTGCATGCAGAATCTTTTGATGATGTGTGTTTCATACTTTTTCCAGACAAAAATCCCTTTGGTTGATTGGTCAACCTCAATCCCCCGAAAAATATTTCATTATGCCAAGATATGTCACCTCAAACTCACATTGCATGGCATGTTTAAAACTGGTTAACTCAATATTTCCAGTATATATCATGTCATCAACATATAAACATACAATCAAAATTTTACCTTGTTTATCTGTTTTGGTGTATAGAGTTGGCTCATTTTGGCTTCTGTTGAAACCACTCTTGATCAGGTAAGTGTCAATTATGTTGTACCAAGCTCTTGGAGCTTGCTTTAAACCATACAAGGATTTCTTCAACCGATACACTTTGGCTGGCTTCTCTTTGACTTCAAATCCAGGTGGCTAATCAACATAGACCTCTTCTTCTAAGACACCATTCAAGACATTTGAATTGACATCCATCTAATATATTTTCCATTTGTGTTGAGTTGCTATGGATAAGAGAGTCCTTACAGTGTCCAACCTTGCTACTGAGCAAAAGTTTCACCATAATCAATGCCTGGTTGTTGTGAGAATCCTTTGGCAACAAGTATTTTCTTGTGTTTTTCAATCTGCCCCTTTTCATTGAGTTTAGTTTTGTAAACCCACTTGACACCAATACTTTTCTTGTGTTTGGGTAGATCAACAAGATCCCATGTCTTGTTCTTCTCAATGGATTCAATCTCTTGGTTAATGGCTTGAACCCAATGTGGCTCTTTAGCTGCCTCTTTAAAAGATGTAGGTTGACATGACATTAATGCAAAAAATTGTGTTAATCAATATCATCCAACTATTGATGGATTTCTCTCAAGCTTCAAGTTCTCTGATTTTGAAGTTCAAAGGATAAATTTCTGCTTGAGGTAGATTTGTCTTGAGGAATTTCAGGTTGTCTTTTTACCTGAAATCTTAGAAGGGCAGGTTGATGTGTTTTTTGTCTTGAATTTTCTGTGTTTTCAAAAAGTGGCAGCAATGGATTTTGACTGTCCATAGGGAAATTTTCAGACTCAATCCAGAATGGATTGTAGAGTCTGTAGGCTTTGGATGTCTCATTGTAACCAATAAAAATGAATTTCTCACTTCTATAATCAAGTTTCTTTCTCAATTTGGAAGGTATGTGAGCGAATGCTATGCATCCAAATGTCCTTTGGATCTCCATTTTTTCGACCCTAATAGAGTCTTTCCTCTACCTATTTAAACTATCCACAAAACCCCTCATCTTTTTTTCTAGAGTGTTCTTAATGACTAGATCTAGATAGCATCTATCTATTAGGGAGGTTAGCTAAAAAAGAGCATATACATTCCAAAAATAGATCATTGCTCAACAACTTAATATCGTATGATCTTTCCAGCATTACATTCGACTCTACAAAACATGGATTAGTTTGATCTAGTCATACATTTCGAGGTCTTTGCATTTCACAAGTCAAAACGAGTAGACACTACCATATTCCCTGGAAAACGTCAAAATTATGATTGTACCAATCTTCATGAAACTTTTAGGATATGATAACAACAGTAGCTTTGGCAGTTTTATATTTGATCTTTGTGGTAAGAACGACATTATTCCAATAGAGTCTGAAGTTTATTCCTCTGAGCTCTTTGAGCAATGCCCTTTGCTCTTTTTTCTTCTTCTTGAAACCTTGAATCCTTTCTTGCTAATGAGCACTCCATTGTTCTATATGGACCTTTTCTCTCTTCAACTGTCTCATTGTCTTCTCGAGTTCCTTGATCCTTTCTCTATCAGTTCTTAATTTAACCTTGAATTCGGGGAACTCTTCAGAAGGTTCAGGCTCATTCAAATTTATGGCAACCTTGGGTTCTCTCAATTTAACTTGGTATTTAGAAACCAATCCTGAGTTGTGTTCTTCATCAGAACTTGTTGAATCCATGGCTTCAGGAATATCTGATATGTGATCTGAATCTACAAGGTAACCCTTATTATTTTCAGGGATCTCACTAATACCTTTAGCAATTTCTTTAGCTTTTTCCAATCTGGTTGTAGCTCTTGTTACAGGTCCTGTAGATGATGAAACAATTTGTTTACCTATTTTTGCTGGTTTCTTATGCAATGGAGGTCTTTTTGCTTTTTTCCTGGTACCTGCTTCAGCATCTTCATAGTGATATTCTATAACTATGACATTTTCTTCTTTGATTGAGGGATTGAACATGGCTTTGGAATTCAACCTGTATTTGTTGGTAACCCTAGTAGAATTCCTTCTAGGGTTTTGAGACATAGGCACACCTTTATTCTTTGTCCTTTTGACTGCAACGCCTTTTTTACTGGTTGAAGGTGATTCATGCTTGGTTGTAGTTTGAATCACTGTTGATTATATCTCTGAAATATCAGATATGTCGGATATGTCATCGACATTTCCCCCTGGCCGAAACTTTCCCCCAAAAATTTCATGACATATCCGACACTTTGAAAGTGTCCCGACACTTTCATTGTGTCCCGACATGTTTTCCAGTGTGTCCCGACACTTTCATTGTGTCCCGACATTTTTGCCAATGTGTCCCGACACTTTCATTGTGTCCCGACATTTTTGCCAATGTGTCCCAACATTTTCCAATATGTCGATCTGCTTAGTTTTTTTGCCGTTAAAGTGTGCGCGAGTGGGGTTTTAGAGGCCGCGGGTGCCTTTTTTTGGCCATTATTTCATTTGTGAAGTGTGAGAGAGCTAGAGAGGTGTGAGGAAATCCATTGTGCATCTATCCAATTAGGAGAAATCCAAGTATCTTGCTTCCATTAGCGCCAACGGAGAGATCAAGATTTCCAGGTATGATAAAAAACGTTTTTATTTTATTTGTTTGAAGTTTGAACTTGAAGATTTGAACTTTGTTTTTTTAATTTTTAGAGTTAGGCTAGGGTTTTCAATGTGTCGCTTCTTGTTTTTTTTTAATGGAAGATGAGCATGTAGATGATTTGGGGGAGGAGGGGGAAACATAGGAGGAGGAGGAGGAGGAGGAGGATGTTCCACTTCCAGTGGATACAGAGGCTGAGGAGGAGATTGGACTTCCAGTGGATACAGAGGCCAAGGAGGAGATTGGACTTCCAGTGGATCTAATGCCACCACCACCTCCACAAAGAGCTATACTTGGAGTTGGACTTGCATCCATTGGGACTGGGAGGCAACACACTTTTCCTTCCACCTCGTCCCCATCACTTACCACCTCAGATGTAGCATCTGGAGTAGTTGGAGCTTCCACTCCAAGCTCATCTAGAGTACCTGCACGACCACCTACTGCTTCCAAAGGAAAATTGGTGCCCTTTACCCGTAAAAGGGCTAGAGAAGCAACAACACGACAGAAAGGGAATCAATGATTTGAATTTTGGATTCCTATGATCTATCATTTTCATTTTATCATGTACTATTTAGTATCTAGATGCCTCATGATGATTCATCTCATGAGATACATTTATTTTGTTCATTTGATGTGATTTTGTATCTACTATCATCCTATCAGGAACATGTTTCAGAATTTTCAGTTTAGTAACGATATGCGACCACTTGACATCTTATGCATCTTATTTATTGGTTGTATTTTCATATTTATGTAGCAAAGTGTTTATTTGATGTTGTTGTTGCTTTACAAGTTTAAAAAATTGAAAAAAATGAGTGTTTATTTTTTTGAGGTCTTGCGACATTTTCCGACATATTCCGACATTTTCCGTCGTTGTTGCTGAGAAGTTACATTCCGGACCCTCGTCGACACTTTCCCCGACACGACATATACAACATTGGTTTGAATATCAAAATCTTCATCTAAATCTTCTTCCCCTTTAACATCTTCCTCAGAAAACATTTCGATTTCTGGATCCAATTTCGGTCTTTTACCTCTGCTATTCCTCGTCACCCTGATAGCAGGCATTTCTTCTTTAATAGGGGTTTCATCAATTGAAATATTTTGTTTCTGTGTAACAATCTTTTTTCCTTTTCCTTTCTTATGTTTGTTAGACTGTAGGTCAGGATTTAAGGATTGCATGAGCCAACTCCAAGGTTTTTGTATTTCTCTCAAAGCAGACACAACTAGAGTCTTAATTAAGACCTGAAGAAACAGGATGCTCTTTGCGTAGGAGGAGAGTGATTGCACTCTTTTTGACATCTTTGTCAAGCTTTTGAGTAGAAAGTAAGGAAAATTTAAAGGATAATCACCATTTAGATGCATTAATAACCTAATGTGATAGATATAAATTAGTGAGAATCTTCCTTCACAGGTGATATACCCGTGGATAACGATCAGAGTAGTGTGCCATTCTGGTCTAATCCAGCTGTGAGGAACTCCCTTTATCCAATTCGGATTTTGCTTATTTGGAAGCAAGAATTTATTGACAAGCTCTGTAACCACATGCTCCTTCTTCCACCATCATTCTCCTCCAACCACCAATCTGCAAGCTCTGGCAATTGTTTGTTCTGTCACCAACATTAGCAACTTCTCGATCTCCACTTCATAACCATCAAAGTTCTGTGCAAACTCCATAGAGACCTGTTCGTCGTGATCTTGGATAGTGGTGACGAATTCGAACCAACCAACATCTGTGAACCTTTGATCCATCTGAGGATAAGCTTTGAAAAGTTTGGCACCCTCGAGTTCTAATATGACCACTTGTTCGCTCCTCTTAGGTGCCATCAAAACACAATGCTACAACTGGCATTGCTCGGATTCTGAATATGCTACCTACAATCCGTTAATATATAACCGTTCTCCTGAGAAAACATTTGCGCTTAAAATTCAGCAAAATCAGGACGAAGAGTGACTGTTTCAAATAATGATCTTTGGGAATTTAACGATTTGAAATGAATCCTTTGCAGGTACAGAGCAATACGATCCTGCAACGGTTTGAATCATCAAATGATTCGATAGCCATCATGGGACACATGTGAACTCTTAGTCCACGATCTGGGTAATCATAACGGAATCTGGGTGGCGGGCGCATATTAAGGCATGATTATATTTGCGCTACGGGAATAATTTTATTCTGGTAGCGCTATTAATGACTTAGCATAATTTGAATTTGTAAAGTTCAAATAGGCATATGAAGTGGCACATCATTCAAAACCATGTCTTAAAACTCCAAACTTAAAGAAATTATCCAAAAAGCTAAAACACAAACCATAACAAGCTGAAAACAATGATTTAAATCAAATGAAAGCAGATAATGAAGTGCAGGTAGGAAGGAATTAGGATTAGGATTTCTCACTAAATCAAAAGAAAAATTAGAGACTAACAGTGCCCATACTTTTTGCAGTAATAGCATTGTATGCTTGATTTGTTATTTGATCTTCACCCTCTGCCTCTTTGAGGCTGGAAATTCTGATTCTGGTTCTTTTGATTGTGACCTTTACTTGAGTGATTGTTACTCGGACTTATCCCTCTTCCTCGACGAACTTTTCCTCTACCTCTGCCTCTCCCTCTATAGAAGGAGAATTGAGTCTTAAAGGTGTTGGCTATTGACTCATCTTCAAGATGTAGTCTGGTCTCATGTGTCATTAGAGAGCCCATTAATTCATCTGTTGAAAAATTTGACAGAACCTTGGATTCAAGGATGGCTGTAACAACCATTTCAAATTTCTTTGGAAGATTTCTGAGGACTTTCTCAACTTCGCTATCACCTCTCAAGACAACTCAAAGGGAAACGACACCTCGCAGACTTCGCCAAAATTGACATCAACTATACTTGAAGCTCAACCATTGTGATTTTAGCGTTACTTAGAAGATCAACCATTACTATTTCAGTAAATTGGGCAGTCCGATATTGTTCGCAATAATTAAAGTCCAATATTGTCAGCAATATTTAAAGCTCAAACCTTGTTATTTAAATAAATTGGGTTGTCCAGTACTGTCATGTTGCATGCATTTTTGATCTGGAACTTTATTTCCTAGGAAAGGTGGTAGTTATATTTATGTTGAATTTATTAAGCAATAAATTGTTTTTTTGCGCTGAATGTATAATTGTGAAAGTTAAACAGTGAACAGTTTTTTTGTAAAAGTGAGATAGACTGTCTCAAAGGCATATTTATATGTAAATTTGGAACAAAAATATTATATTTACTAATATAAGTTTTTTTTTTTCTTTATTGAAAAAGAAAATAATAGCTTAAGTAGTAGATTTGTCATCCCACTGTTGGGTTTGGTTTATTCTCATCACAATTGTCTCTATCATTGTTATCTTATTTCAATAAATTGGTTAATTCAATATTTTTTAAAGCAATAAGTGAAGTTCAATCATAGTTTATACTTCAAGCAGGGTAATAGTTGTATAGTTTATACTTCAATAAGAAGGGTAATAGTTGTATAGTTTATACTTCAATACAATAAGGGTAATAGTTGTAAAGTAATTATTATAATTAGTCAATTATTGGTGAAATCACAATTTTACATTGCTTAAATCTTATTTTTGAATGTAAGTACAATCATTGTCCTCAAAACCTACAGAAAAAAAGAGTAAAAACTTAAAACTTTTAGAATAAGTCTACAAGATAGATTATGATTTAAGATTATTTTTTTCCCTTCATAAATAAAGTAATTAGTTTATAATTAAAAATCACTTTTTTCTTTTAATGTATAAAGTAAATAAGAATTTAATTATATATTTAAAGTAAAAATAATCACAAAGTTATCTATTTAATGGAAAGAACATAAACTCTAGAAACTAAATGTAAAAACAATTCAAATTATACATTTCCATGCATAAAATTATTAAAGTGCATGTAAACTTTGTGTTTTAAGTTTTTGATTTTTCAAGCTGAAATTTGGCAAAGCATTAGAGGATGAAATCACAATTTTACATTGCTTACTTTAAGTTTTTGGATGTATAAATCAACACAATATCCTCAAAAATGCCCTAAAAAAAGTAAAAATGTAGAAAGTTTAGACTAGTTCCATTTCATCTTTCTATAAGATAAGTGATAAAATGTTATTTTAATTTTAATTTTAATATAATATAAATTATTTGAACTACCAATATCTATATTACACTATCCATTCTATATTGAATAAATTTATAAATAAACAAATTGATTTAAATTTTTTTTGATTAAATAAACAAATTGGTTTTAAAAAAAAATCTCTTTACTATTTTCATTTTACATTTACTATTTGTTAACCTTTGTTTAATGTTTTTTTACCATTTATTCAAGGATTCCCTTATTATTGCCATTCCTGTGTAACAAACGAAGAGAGAGCCAGACTTTCGATTGCTCTGTTCTTTAATGCGAGTATTGATGCAGAGGTGGCTCCGTTGTCAAAGCTAGTAAATGAAACAGCGCCTCGCGGACTTTGCCAAACTCGATATCACCAATGGTTAACAAATTGGGCTGTTCAATGTTCTTATTCTTAGTAAGAGAATCTTTTAATAAAAGTTGAGCAGGTATGTGATAGGAAAGTTTTGTTGTTTTTATGAAAACAAATTGAACTGTTAAATGTTCTTAATAAGAGAATGTTTTAAGTAAGAGAATCTTTTAATAAAAGTTGAGCAGGTATGTGATATGAAAGTTTTGTCGTTGTTGTTTTTTTTTAATATGTGACGAAAAAATTGTGTTGTTTAGTGTTAGGTAAAATAAATATGTGATGTGAAAGTTGTTTTGTTCAATATCTTATTAATGGTTAAATAGACACATGATGTGAAAGTTAAGATGAATAGATATGTGATGTGAAAGTTGTGTTGTCTAAATTGTTTTTTCTCATGATTGATTAGATATATGATGTGAAAGTTATTAAAGACTGAATAGATATGTGATGTGAAAGTTGTGATATCCAATGTTTTTATGTGATAATATGCAATGTATGTGACATGAAAGTTGTGGTGTTCAATATAGTAAGAGAACCTTTTAATAAATGTTGAGTAAATATGTGATTTGAAAGTTTTTGTGTCCAATGTTTTCACTAAGATAATCTCTTAATAAAGGTTGAGTAGGTATGTGATGTGAAAGTCATGTTCTCCAAAAAATTAAGTAGGTATGTGATATGAAAGTTGTGTTGTCCAATATTCTCAAAAAGAGAATCTTTTATTAAAAGTTGAGTAGGCATGTGATGTGAATTTCTCTTACTTGAGGGTTTTGTAAATAAAGAGAAATTCACATCTCAATTGTTTTTGGATCCCTTTTAATACACATCTTATAAATTTGTGTTGGTGTCCTCTCTATTTGTTTCTATATATTTTCTTGATATGCTCTTTTTTTCTATGTTAATAAAAAACAATTAAGAATGCAATTAAGATTGCTTCTCATCTTTAAATAAGTGATATGATTTTATATACATATATTTGTGGATGAATTTTATTAAATTCACATTAAATTTATTATTACTATTATTA